>LBNU01019101.1:232543-249515 GCA_014162995.1 Artemisia annua
AGACTTCTCCCAACAATTCCCAACTCACCGTGACTTCTCCCAACAATTCCCAACTCACCGTGACTTCTCCCAGCAATTCCCAAGTCACCATGACTTTTTCCAGCAATTCTCAAGCTCCAGCATGATTCCGAATGCACCGGTGAACACTCCACCGGAAGACATCTTTTCGGTATTCACACCGGATAATCAACCGGTGCCCAATCCACCGGTTGTCCAACAACAATCCGATCAACCGGTGAACAATCCACCGGTGGAAAACCAACCCATTTGGAGAGGGTTGACTAATAAAGAACCGTTTCAGCAAGAATTGTTACGTGTTCAAGCAGAGGAAGAACGTGTGGCAAGAGCTCGTGAGGCGTACTTAAGAGCTAAACAGGCTCGGAGAAACCGTCGAGTAGAATGGCGAATACAAATGGGATTGCCCTGTGTGCCATCGAGTGAGGATGATTCGAGTGCCTCCTATTCGACTGACGAGGGCTATGTCACAGACTTAATCATTTTCTTGATTCGTATTTGCATTATCATTATGTAGTCTAGGATTTTTAATTTCCGTTTCTTAGTATAATGTTGTAATCGTTGTTTTAATTTCCGTTGCTTAGTTTAATGTTTTAATTTCCCATGTTTAATGTACTTGCATTTACAAAACAATTACATATTATGTTACATTTTCACGACTTACATTTTTACAAAACAATTACATAATCTACACTTTACAAAATCTTTATATTTACAAATATACAAAACCTATATTAAAACAAAAACAAAATAAATGGAAAAAGAAAAAAAAAAGTACACGATTTGTCAGAAGGTGGAGCTCGTCGTGCAGACGAAGAGGGTTGTTTCGGCGAACTGCGGTGAGGGGGGGCCGGTGCAGCGGCGAGGGACGGCGAAGACTGCGAGGGTGCCACATATGCACGACGAGGGTGTGTTCGTTGCTACACCTAGCGCTCTTACAGTTGAAATATAAGGTCTATTTGGTCATTCATACAAGGGCAAATTACCTGAAAATGTATGCAACTTGCCACTTTTTCCCATTGTATGTAGCTTTCTCTTTTTTTTCCCAATGTGTCACTAAACTTGTTAAATTCGTCCATTGTGTGTAGCGGTGACTTGATTCACCTGCTGGAGCAGGTTAACCTAACGGTCGTTAGGTTTATCATTGCACCGCTAGTCCTTTAGAGTAATGATCGTTTATCATGGCTACATACAATGACAAAAAGTAAGAAGTTAGATGATTTTTATTATTTTTAAAATTTATGTACGTTTTTTACATGTTTTTGCACACATTTTTATACACGTTTTTATACACACATTTTTATACACATTTTTATGCATGTTTTATACGGATTTTCATACATACATTTGTATACACGTTTTTATGCACGTTTTTATACACACGTTTTTTATACACACATTTTTATGCACGGTTTTACACACGTTTTTATAAACACACATTTTAATCAGTCCTGTGCTTAATTGCTCACTTATTTGCTTATTTGGCTTATTTGAGCCCTTATATGAAACTGTTTTGGAACTGCATTGCATAATCAGAGCTTCTTTTGGTCTTAATTAAGCATTTTTGAACTTATTTGAGTCATAAAAGTATTCTGGAAAAGTTTGACCAGATTTGGTCAAACAGCTTATTTATAAGCACTTTTCTAAACTGCTTTTTGGCCTAAATAAGCACTTAACTGCTTAATTTTCCCAAATTTCTTTTTCCAGTAGCTTTAGAATTTAATTTTAGATTTTCCATAAAAAATTTTAGAATTATTTGATTAGTTTTGATATTTCTTTTCCATTTTCCTTTATTTTTAAGTACTTTTTAATTCAATTTAAATCACAAAAAGACAATAATAGTTTTCATTTTTATTTTTAAAATTAGTGGTTAGTTCAGTTAGATTTTTAAAAATTAAATTTGTAGATTAAATCTTTCATTTTCTAATTAGTTTCATTCTCTTTTATTAAAACAAAAATACAAAAAATAGTTTTTAATTCTTAAATAAAAATAAAAAGCCAAAAATAATAATTTTCTTTTTCTAAAAATTTTCTTTTATCATTTTTAGTTTTTAAAAATTTAAATTGCATCCCTAGCATTAGATTTGCATTAATTTCACGTTTTTATTTGTTACGTTACGTTTATTTTACGTTTATTAATTCGTAGTTACGTTTTTAGCTTACGTGTGCTTTGATTGCGTGATTTGTTTTTCTTATTACTTGATTGTGTTTGATTTGCTCATCATTAGTCTAATTTTAATTTTTATCATTTTTACCATTTTTCACTACACGTTTTACGATTCGGAAATCGATATTCCATTTAGCCTTCACACGGACACGACCCGGGTAATTTCTTATTAAGAAATTATTTGGAAAAATACTATACTAAAACGATAACACCAGGTATTAATAGGGGTTTATTGAAGGGCGGGATAGTATTTTGAATTCAAATTCAACTTGAATGGCAGGATAGTATTTTGAATTCAAATTCAACTTGAATGGCAGGATAGTATTTTGAATTCAAATTCAAATTCTAGGGCGGGTGAATACAAATACAAACGAAACGGAAATACTACCACAAACGATACGGGAATACAAAAACAAACGAAACAGAAATACAACCACAAACGATACGGAAATACAAATACAAACGATACAAAACAACAAAAGCCATTAATCCATATATTTGTTCTATATGGGGCTCCTTCTCAAAATGAACCACACGTTAAGATATCTGAAGCCTTGCCCACCAAAGTGTTCTCTGAAAATGTTCATTGCAGTGTGAAGACGCTCATTGAACTCGTCATTACGCTGCACGGTCAAGTAAATATCATTGAATTTTTGACATTCATAGTTCATTCTTGCCCACTTAGCCGTTATCTGGTGTTTGTTACGAAGAGGACCGTCAGAATTGTTGTTGAACCTCTCTGTAACCTCATTCCAAAAAACGGATTCGCTATGGAATTCATGAACGACAAGCCACATGTCAGCTAGCAAGTTCTCTTCTTCAACAGACCAACGATTAGCCATTGTAAAATTCTGTAGAAAGTGAAGTGTGCGCAAAAGAGTATGGTATGGTATTCTTTATATAGGGGTATTCAGAAATTCAAATTTCAAAACAAGAGCGGGATAAATTTCAAATTCAAATTCAAATTCAAAAACATGTGTGCATAAACATTTAAAATTCAAATTACAAAAACGTGTGGAAACAACTTTCAAAAAAAGGGCGGATAAACCAACGCATTCAAATTCAAATTGAAAGGGCGGGATAACCTTAAAATTCAAATTCAAATTTTGAATTTCAAATATTTACCTATATATAGGCTTATCCTCTAGCTGCTTTATACATACACAGCTCACACAAACACACATAAAATTTATCAACTATCTCCACAACAATGTTTCGCAAAGACTTCTCCCAACAATTCCCAACTCACCGTGACTTCTCCCAACAATTCCCAACTCACCGTGACTTCTCCCAGCAATTCCCAAGTCACCATGACTTTTTCCAGCAATTCCCAAGCTCCAGCATGATTCCGAATGCACCGGTGAACACTCAACCGGAAGACATCTTTTCGGTATTCACACCGGATAATGAACCGGTGCCCAATCCACCGGTTGTCCAACAACAATCCGATCAACCGGTGAACAATCCACCGGTGGAAAACCAACCCATTTGGAGAGGGTTGACTAATGAAGAACCGTTTCAGCAAGAATTGTTACGTGTTCAAGCAGAGGAAGAACGTGTGGCAAGAGCTCGTGAGGCGTACTTAAGAGCTAAACAGGCTCGGAGAAACCGTCGAGTAGAATGGCGAATACAAATAGGATTGCCCCGTGTGCCATCGAGTGAGGATGATTCGAGTGCCTCCTATTCGACTGACAAGGGCTATGTCACAGACTGAATCATTTTCTTGATTCGTATTTGCATTATCATTATGTAGTCTAGGATTTTTAATTTCCGTTTCTTAGTATAATGTTGTAATCGTTGTTTTAATTTCCGTTGCTTAGTTTAATGTTTTAATTTCCCATGTTTAATGTACTTGCATTTACAGAACAATTACATATTATGTTACATTTTCACGACTTACATTTTTACAAAACAATTACATAATCTACACTTTACAAAATCTTTATATTTACAAATATACAAAACCTATATTAAAACAAAAACAAAATAAATGGAAAAAGAAAAAAAAAGTACACGATTTGTCAGAAGGTGGAGCTCGTCGTGCAGACGAAGAGGGTTGTTTCGGCGAACTGCGGTGAGGGGGGGCCGGTGCAGCGGCGAGGGACGGCGAAGACCGCGAGGGTGCCACATATGCACGGCGAGGGTGTGTTCGTTGCTACACCTAGCGCTCTTACAGTTGAAATATAAGGTCTATTTGGTCATTCATACAAACATGAATAACAAATATGTGTAAAATGGTGTTGCCAAGAACTTATCCCTTGGCCTTTAGGTTAAAGAGAATTAAGAAAATCACCACATCTACTAAGCTTGGCAACCATTGGCAAATTAAATTTTTTTAAGTATTTAACTAAAATAAAATAATGGTGTATGTTAGTTTTAAGTTATTAATTATTCATAGTGCATTTTAGAAAGTCTATAAATGTATGAGCATTATACCAAAACCTTGTAAATATATGAGCATAATACCAAGAACTATTATCCGTGTACGCATAGAGGATTATGATGCGGTAAATTCCTTCAAGTTTTATACTTTTTGAAAACAAAAACTTTTATTATGAATATTGAAATATTAGATTGCTTGTCATACCAAAATTCTCGCAGACGTATGAGCTTTAAATATCAAAATGGAACCCGATTAAAGAGAAATAACAAATTTGTTACTACATATTATTTTAATTATCAAAATGGAACACGGTCTTAATACCTAAATATTATGACATCCTTTGATTTTCACAGTTTTATAAAAGCAACCCACTCTTTTTATTTTTTATTTGTTAGTTAGTAATGATAATCTTGTCCGAGCTTTTAGCTCCTTGCTTAGCTCTTTAATAAAATCGCCGTTCAAAAAAAAAAAAAAAAAAATCTCATTACGCAAAACTTTATAAAGCTCTAGAAATGAAAGATGCATTAAACGACTTGCATATATTTTATGGCAATGAAAAAGTTTATAAACACTAACCTTTGTCATTCCATGTTACTTTAACCTCCTCCAACTATGGTGATTTAATAAATAAACTANTTTTTTTTTTTTTTGTGTGTGTGTGTGTGTGTTTGAAACGGCAATTTATTAAACTAGCAAGGAGCTAGATCAAACAGAAATGAGATAAGGGTTCTTAAGCCAATCGTCCCATTTGAACGACGCTTTACATCCATACTTACACCAATTAAATGACAAAGAAAATAGATTATCAAAAATTAACGCCTTGTTGGGAATCTTATTGTCGAACAGGAGTTTATTTCGAAAATTCCAAATAGACCACCATAAGCCATAGAAGACTCCTTCCATCATACTTTTCAGCTTATTGGGGATCCGAATAGATACCAGCCACTCGCGCCATTCCTCATAAGAACTCACGTCCGCATAATCAACGTTCCACCAAGAAGAGACTTTTCGCATAATTTGTTTAGACATAACGCATTGAAAGAACAAATGACTCATAGACTCCACACCACCTTTGCAAACTGGACACATAAGAGAATCAATGTCCATTCCGCGTCGCGAAAGATTAAATCTCGTAGGTAAAGCATTAGTTTTGATTTTCCAAGCTGTGATGTTCACCTTGCTTGGAACGGACTTAACCCATCTGGTATACATACCTACCTCCTGGAAGCGGTTCTCGTCAATCAACTTACGAATGGAGTTCACTGAGTAATCCCTTTCACTCTCAAGCATCCAAAAATACCTGCCTTCGCAAGGAACCAAAGTAATAGCCTGCACAATCTCCAACAAAGAATTAAATTGAGATTCTTCTGTTCCGCTTCTCACTCTTCTTTTGAAAGAGTCATCTAAACTTGGCGCCCTCAGTTTCATTCGAACAGTTGCATGTTTGTGCAGCTCAAGAGCATATAAACGAGGAAATAAATCTTTAATAATGCCAACTACATACCATTTATCTTCCCAAAACGAAGTACAATCTCCATTCCCCAACTTCAAACAGATGAGATCCGCCATATTAATACCCATACCCTTCAAAGATCTCGCCTCCTTGACAATCGACGTCCAACAGGTTTGACCCCAATGATCACGTCTTTATCCAAATTTTCTTCATCGCCATGAATAGCCTTGATTACTCTTGTCCATAAAGAAGACTTCTGAGAGTAAAATCGCCAAATCCATTTAAGCATGAGACCTCTATTTAACGTGTACAAACTTGAAACCCCTAAACCCCCTTTATCCTTAGAAGTAAGAACATTATCCTACTTTACCCATGAAGCTTTACGACTTTTGTGATCATAACCATTAAAGAATCGACTCCGAATGGATTCAAGAGTTTTAAGAACATACGAAGGAGCTTTAAAAATTGACATATGAAAAATCGGCATAGAACCAAGGATGGATTTAAGAAGAGTGAATCTACCTCCGAAAGAAAGAATTTTTGTCTTCCATTTAGATAATCGCGATAACACCTTATCTATCACCTCTTTCCATGCTTCCTTTCTAGACATATTTTCATCAACCTTCGTACCAAGATAAGTAAATGGAGTCTTTAGAACAAGGCATCCAAGTTTAGAAGCCGCGTTATGAATCTTCCCTTCCTCCACATTAATACCCAAAATCTTACTCTTACACATATTAATCATCAGCCCAGAAGCCCGATAAAAACAATCCAAGACTTTTACAAGGGTATCAATGTTGAGCTCACTCCATTGACCAATAAAAATTGCACCATCCGCATAGAACAAATGAGAAAGACTTACCATGGAATTTAAATTAATACCCGTATATAAGCCCCCGTCCACCACGCGCTGAAAGAAAATGTGTAAGCTCTCCATAATGAGAATAAATAAAAAGGGAGATAACGCGTCACCTTGTTTAAGCCCTTTAAAGAATTGGAATTCCTCCGTAGTGCTACCATTGATTAGGATGGATCCTCTAGACGATCGAAGACAACTTTGAATCCACATTCTCCATTTGTTACCGAATCCGAATTTATTTAAGATGTCATCAAGGAAATCCCAATGAACCGAGTCATACGCTTTCTCAAAATCAACTTTAAAAATAAGAGACTGCTTTTTCTTTTTATGGCACCATTGGATAACCTTGTTAAGAATAAATGGCCCATCTAATATTTGACGATCTGCCACAAACGCCGATTGGACCTCGTGAACAAGATCGCCAATCACATTAACAAGACGATTAGTCAAAATTTTAGCGATAACCTTATATAAGCTCCCAATCAAACTAATAGGGCGAAAGTCTTTTACCTTATTCGCGTCAATAATTTTGGGGATCAACGCAATAAAGTTTGAGTTACACCCATTCGGCATATCTCCGTACATGAAGAAACAATTGACTGCCGCAAAAAAATCTTCTTCAATCGTTGACCAAAAATGTCGAAAGAAGCTGAACGAGAAACCATCCGGACTAGAGGATTTATCACTGCCGTAATCCCACACAGCCTTTTTCAGTTCCTCTTTAGTAATCATTCGTTCCAAATCATCTCGCTGCTCATTCGATAAAACATTAGGGAAACATATATCAATCCTTGCACGGTTCTCTGGAGGCTTATCAAATCTATTTCGAATATGGTCAAGGAATTCGTGTTTCACCTTCACCGGATCATCAATCCACATACCGTTTACCATAATACCCCGAATACTCATTTGGCTACGCTTCTTATTTAACATACCATGAAAAAACTTTGTGTTTTCATCTCCCTTAACAACCCATTTAACTTTGGCTTTTTGAGCAGCTTCCGACATATGAGTGTTATTGATCTGCTGTATCTTATTAAGAGTCTCCAAGCGTTTATGACCAATCTCAACAGAATTGTTGCCCTTATCAATAGCCTCATCAATTATTCTAAGATCCACTTTAAGTTTCGACATCTCACCTCTCGACTTCAACCTATAAGTGGAAATCCAACCTCGAATTTTCTCTTTAGTAAATTTCAATTTATACATAAAATTTCGAATTGCATTTATCTTATTGCCTGGAGCATCATTCCAAGCGTCCCTAACCAGATTGTCAAACCCATCAGCTTCAAGCCAATAATTGTAGAATCGAAATGGAATTGGACCATAATCAAATACTGCTTCTCGTAAAAAAAATGGGTCGATGGTCCGAGTACAACGGTCTGTGATTAGTTTTCTTGTATTAGATGAATAAAATAAAGATTAAAATACATCGTTGGTCCCTAAAATTTCCACAAAGCATCGTCATGGCCCTTAACTTTTAAAAATCGTCGCCTGGCGTCCAAAATTATGGATTTTGAGGCCGAATGCGTCCCTTGACCAGAAATGGTGAGGTCAACGCTAAGTTTTGGTTCATTTTCCAAGGGCAATATAGTCCAACCACATTTGCAACTAGGGTATGGTTAATATCTAACCCTACATTCAATTTTATGGACCAGCCGTGTTCTAATTTTGTTTTTAACTATGCAAATTGACCAAAACTTTTCAGATACGCTTTAATTACTTCGCGGGAACCAATAAACCCCACAACTAACCGTTGATATTTTAGTAACTCCCGATGATGTATCATACCCATAGTTATTCCAAAAAGAAACACCGAAAAAAAATCCAACTAATGGCAGACATGGAGCTTAGTAAGGCACAAGTGACGGATCAGATGGTAGAGTATGTGAAGGCAAAATATGGTTATAGTTGGTTAAAAAGTGATGAAATGTCTGATGAGATGTTTGAAGATTTATGCAGATTTGCCAAAGAAGAGGAAGTGATCAAAGGTATGTTACGTTTTCTATATTTGTTTCATTGACATACTGATTGGAAACTAGGATAGCAATAATGGCTAAAATCATGTCATTGTATTTTTGTTGTATTTTCAGATACCAATTCTAAAGGAAAAGAGGTTGATGCTTCACATGCACAACCTGTTAGCACCCTTGGTAATAAAAGTCCAAAACCAAGTAAAATGGTTACGAATGTTGTACTCGGTCTTCTTGCGGCAAAGGTAAGCAGCAGAAATAAGAGGAAACATTGGTATGTGCGTCCCCCTAAGGACCTCAAGTGTCCCATCAAAAAGTTCACTTGTTATTTTTAGTGGTTTATGTAATGAAGATTTGGGATGATGAAGGCTAATGAAATAGTTGGATTTTACATGTTTGCTTTACTTGTTTACGGTTTTTAGTTTGCAATCGCATTAATAGTATATTATTTATGGAATAACTTACTTTGACAATTAAAGTCAACATATACCCAAAAAACAAAATAGTAATCATACTGCATTGTTATAACATCTGAATTACAACATATCAGTTAAATTACACTAAAAATGAAAGACAACATAGCATTTATTGATGGTGTTTCACTTGGGTAATTGAGTAGCTGTGGATTCACTTGGGTAATTCACTAGCAGGTTCTTCACTGGATGATTGACTTTGGTCATCACCACAGGCCACCTTAGCCCCAACTCTAGTAGAATACTTAATACCTAAGCCAATCACATACCCTCCAGGATCATTAGTACTTGACTTTTCCCCTGTTGCATCAGCTCTTTTAGTATACGATGGGGTTCCCCTTTTTTCAAGGCATGATGCACAAGTATAATACATGAAATCTTTGTAAGGGGGACGCCTTGCCATAAACATCAACCCAGCCCTGTTTTCCTTTTCAATCCAACAATCAATGCAGACCAATGGACGACCAGTTTGTGGATCCATCGTGAAAAGCAAATTGAATACATAAACATTTGAAGATAAGGTATTATATAATAGATGAAAAAAAGGATAAAGGTTGAATGAGGTTGTTGAACAAGTAGGTAGGATTAAAGGCATGAGTAAATGCATACAATACAGCCAAAAGACAACAAGTTTTTATTTTTTAATATTCTTGACTATTGCAAAGTACCAACAGCACAAACTTAAACTTCAATTGTATTCGGGGTGATCCCATGTCTGAGAGTTATTTGAGTCATAACCGTCGTCGTAAGGATCAAAGCTCGCAAACCTCTCTGCATCTAACTGAGCTTCCAATCTGCTCAGCTCCCTCTCCTTGTCAGAGTTCCGGCCATCTTCATAAGCTGCCACATTTTCCTCAAAGCTTAGTAGAAAGTTATCCAGATGAGCTTCCTGTTGTTGTGCTAGTTCTTTGTTCATTATCTCTTCTTCCAAAAGCAGGTGGAATGCTTCTTCGTCTAGGCTTAAGTGATCCTCATCTTCATCCAACCTTTTGTATTCTTCTTTTTGCAAAAAAAGAGATTCAAGAATCTCTTGTTCCATAGCCTGCCTTATCTCCTCTTCATCCATCCACTGAAATAAATAACTTACTAGTAATATATGCATACATCATATCCAACGTAAACACAATAGATCATTAGTCAATCATAGGAAAAATGTTTGCATACCTGCTGCCTTCTCCTATCAACATGCCTTTTTTTCCTCGTATGTTACTATCCTTTTGGGGTTGTGGAAACTGTTCCTTGTGACACCTTCTCTTATTATGTCCAACGGCCTGACAATTAAAGCATTTGATCTGTTTCCGATATCTAGATCTGCCCATTGATAAGCAATTTCAGGGGGGAAATACTAGACTACTTTTGAATTTGAATTTGGGGATAATAATGGTCAAAATACAACCCTACTTATAACACGTGATAAGGGACGAAACATAGCAAATTTGTATGTTACCACTGTTTCATAAAGGACCAAACATATAACAACAATGTATTTGAATATGTGATTAAGCTATACAAGCAAAAAACAAGACAAAAAACAAAGGCGGATTAGGCTAAACAGATCTTCATTTCATGCGATAACATAGATCAAAAGTACATGATAGTTTGATACTAGATGATCAAGCAAAATATATAATTCATAAGCCCCAAAAGACAACAAACATTACACACTAAATGTTTCACCATAAGTGATTACCAACAAAATCAAGTTTTCCTAAGAAAATCAATGAAATTGTTCCTGCCCAACACCTGAGCATGGGTTTCAGTAATCATCTTGTTAATCTCCATAGCCTTGATGACATTTTTCTTTTGAATATTTTTAAGATCTTGTAGAAGCCTCCATGACATAACGGAAGTACGGTATCCTTCTACTTCCGCCATAAACTCTTGAGTTTCTTTGTTCGCATGAACCAAATCCACACAACAATGTAGTAGTCCTTTTGCAAGTTTTAAATCCTTGTCGTTCTCGCGTTGATAGTACAGAGTAATGCTATCAAACATTTCGTGGGAACCGGTGGCAGTTGCAAGTTCCTGTAGGCGTGGGAATTCTGTCATTTTAGTGGTGTTTTACGTTATGGAATTTACTTAATTGTGTGTGTTTGGTATGCAAAACCTTTGGGGTATGGGCCCTTAAATACTAACTGAACTGATGACGTTACAAATTCAGGGACCAAACTTGATATTACTATATCGTAAAGAGTAAAGTTATTATATGGCGGGAAATTTAAGTAAACATACGTCAACGTTGGCAAGGTTGGGGACCAAGGGCGAAATTAGACAAAAACTTGTCCAATACGCTTATGTTTTGTGTTTGGGTTACGCCCCAATAAACCCGACCCAATGACCCGACCAACATAACCCTAAAAAGTTTCATAATGACCCAATACATACAAAAATCAGTCATTCCACATTGTGAGAAACACCGTTGATGCAAGTTAAAGGAAAATGGAAAGGAACATATTTGTGACAACATTTAAATGTACAGAACTAGAAGACGAAGGAGAAGTCTTGTTCCGGATTCACACAAATGGGAGATTTGAATATACCCCACTCAGGTATGAAGGCGGATCCATTATTAATGTTAGTGCATTTAGGTATGATAGGGGTATCTTTAGTTCAACCCTAGATAATCTATTATCAGAGATTAAGGATCCAAAATGGGCGGTGTTTTTCTGTCATCCAAATAAATCGCTAGAAAATGGTTTGCACTTGATTTATAGGGACCAGGATGTCCTTAAGCTATATGAGTTTGCGGAAACACATGAGTCAGTTGATATCTTTGTTATACATAGGCCCTAGATGTTAGCAGAATTTTACTTGGAAAACATTGGTTTTGAGGTTGTAGGTTGGTTAGAGGAAGATGCTAACTTCAGAATGTCAAGTGGGAGACCTTTTATGACTCGCCATAAATGGAAGGGTATAGATGAGAAAAAAATTGTAGGTTGGTGTTGTTATCAAAGACGAAAAAGTTGTTATCCATGACAAAAGCATAAACAATAAGGGAAAGGGTAAGCTGATTCTGGAAGAGGAAGTTTTGCAAGCGAAAAAGGGCGAGGAAGTTGTAAAACTAATAAGCGGCGTTTTGATTGCAACGGGAAGGCTAGAATGGTTGAAATTCCTTGTTTTGATGGTTGATGAACTCAAATAAGTACATTTTATTATCATCATTTATCCTATTTATTTAACTTGTTTTACTCTATTATGTATGAGAATCGGTGCTTTAATGTTTACTTTAGTGATTCTCAGGTAAAAACAAGTAAAAGGTGAAACTTGGCGATTTTGGACTAATTATGGAGCAAAATGAGCAAGATGTCAAAAGTCTACTGAAATCCAGAAGATACGCCATATCTCATTCAATAGATACGCCGCAATATCTTACTTAGATGAATTCGAAGACCATTGCCTGACTTTGAAGAATGCGCCGCATGGAATTATACCATGCGCCGCATATGAAACTTTGGTCAAAGAAGAAGATCAAGCTCGTTCTACTCCAGATACGCCGCATCACACAATTGACATACGGCGTATCACTATCAAGACTTCACCAGAAACAATCCAAGACAACTGAAGGACATGCGCCGCATAAAGATTCAAGTTACGCCGCATCTAAAGGCGGTGTACGAATATTCCAGAATATAATAAGCTTGGACCCCACGCGAAGTTAAGTCAATGCGCCGCATCTGCTCATTACATGCGCCGCATCGAACCCTCAGACAGAAACTATAAATACCCCAAGACCTAGACGAATTTTGTGTGCACCATAACCCTAAGGAGTCGAATTCAGACGAACAAGCAACACAAGACACACCCCAAACGAAGATATTAGAGCTGTAAGAAGGTCCTGCATGTATTCAATTCATTAAGTAGTTTTGTTTTATTGTAATAGTAAGCTTTAATTCATCAGGATAGATGGCCGGTAGTTTGTGAGTACGCAAAATCAAATGCCCGCCTTAAAATTGCTTTCCCATCAATTAAAGTTTATATGTTTGATGTCTTTGGTGAATTTATATTAGTGCATTGATTACCTCTGTGTCTAGCTGAGCACTGCTTGGGCTGCCATACCCCTTCCTCGCCTATTTAATCCGATGTCTTTGGATAAGTAGGATATTCATAAGTAATCATTAAGGGTTTACTCGCCGATATAATGAAACCAACGAGAAAGGTTTAATTATATACACTTCATATAAAACTAGCAATAAAACAAGTGACAAGCTGCTTAATTATCAGGACAGGTCTTCTTATTGTCTCTATTATCTATCTGTGTACGTGTATGCTATTCGCTGATTCGTGCTCATTAGTTTTATTTACTGTTTAATTAATAACCAAACTGTGCCAGTCTCTCAGGCTGAAACCCCTTTCGTTAGATTAGACTGTAAAACTAACTTAGATATTAAAATACTGATTAAGATAATTAGATAATACGTTCCACTCTTAGTGATCGACACTCTGCTTACCATTATATACAAACTGACCGGGTACACTGCTCGCTAAGTGTGTGTGTTATTGATAAGTCAGCTAAATATAAATTTAAAACTTGAGTAGGCATTAAAACTGCTAACCGCAACGACACATCACGCACATCAATGGTGAAAACATTGCTGATGGTGCTGGTGATTTTGATGATACGCATAGTGGTCCTAATAAACGTTTTAAAACCAGTGAAAAGATTACCGATTGCGTACTGGCCCTTTGTGCCAAAAAGCCATCCTAAGTAAGGTTTGAGTGACAGGATGAATGTTTTTGTATTTTTATAATCCAGTTCCAGTATGTACATCGTTAGAAGGTGCATCAGGTGAAGGTTGTGGAGTGGAGGCCGCATCGTCTTCTCCAATTTCGTGTTAATTATTAGTATAACCTTGTATTAGACAATGTTTTAACTCATTTTCATGTTGTATCAGACTTTGTTTGGCCAGTTGACTACTATAAGTCAAAGTATCCAAATGCTAAATGCTAAATGCTAAAAACTCAATCTCTTAACTCATTCTCATGTTATCTAATACTTTGTTTGGCCAATACATTATATTTCATGGCTGTACATATTAGATATTCGTTGACATATAAAAAGTCAAACTAACGAAATGCTAAATGTGATGGTATACGCACCACAATCGATCACACCTTTTTATCACGAAAACCAAACCCAGTGGCCACTTAACATTTGATGAACCTATGTTCAAACCATACCCAGTAATTGTACAAGGTTACATCAGATACAAATGCATATGCTTTACATATTTTAACATGTAACTCCAATATGTTAATGCTAATCCAAGCACCCACTATAGTTAAAAGGGCAATTCGATTAATCAAACTGCCAAATTGACTTGTAACAGTGAAATTTAAGAATGAACAATAACATGCAAATTATTGATTGCGAAACACTATCATTTATTCAAAACCCAGATTTTTATTGATTGATCTCATGTTGACAACCATTACAAACTTCACTACCATCTAAACATACACTTAGCTTGACCCACAACTTTCCCTATCAGCATTTTCCTTCATTTCCTTCATTTCCTTCAGATATTTAAACAGAACTTCAATTTTGTAATCCTTGTTTCCAAATCATCAAATTTTGGAAAACCATTGTCGGCAGCCTCTTCTGTCTTCTTAGCGGACAAACGGTGTTCTTTGGAGCAATCCTCTTTCCTCAATCCTGTGTACAAAGCCTTCCCCTTATTGTTTTTTTGTCATTCTTAGTTAGTTTAATTGAATGTATGTGTGCTGCGTTGTTGAAAGATTTTATTGAATTTAATAGAATATGTAGGGTTAGTTGTGGGGTTTATTGGTTCCCGCGAAGTAATTAAAGCGTATCTGAAAAGTTTTGGTCAATTTGCATAGTTAAAAACAAAATTAGAACACGGCTGGTCCATAAAATTGAATGTAGGGTTAGATATTAACCATACCCTAGTTGCAAATGTGGTTGGACTATATTGCCCTTGGAAAATGAACCAAAACTTAGCGTTGACCTCACCATTTCTGGTCAAGGGACGCATTCGGCCTCAAAATCCATAGTTTTGGACGCCAGGCGACGAATTTTAAAGTTAAGGGCCATGACGATGCTTTGTGGAAAGTTTAGAGACCAACGATGTATTTTACTCTAAAATAAACTTTTTTTTTATAATTATTTTTTAATAAAATGCAATTATAAGATGATATAAAATGATGCTTTTTGGGTTTTCTAACCTTTTTGATAGAAAGAAAAGAGACATGTTACGACATATTACGTATTTTATCACTGGATCATTGCTCTACTACTTACTGCAAATGTTTAGTTGACCGTAAATGAGAGCTTTTGAAATTGGCCATAGTTTTAATTTCAATTTCTGACTAAAATGTCATTTTTCCTTTTCTACTTTTCTAATGCAAATAAGTTAAATCATTCTGTTTAAGTAAAGTATTAAAAAGGAGTTTTCTTATGTTTGTCTTAAAAGGAGATTATGGGGAAAAGTGATGCAACTTTTTTTGAGGTCGGTTGGTAAGGACAAAATTTTAATCATTTATCTTCTTGACGTGAAAATAAATTTTGCCCTGTTTGGTACACACTAAAAAAAGCATTAGGAAAAGAGAATTTCTGATAACTTTAAAAAACAAAAAAAAAGTAGTACATAATTAATATAACTGCTGCCACGGCTTTTTTAAACTTTTACGGAGTAGTTTTTATTATTAAACCATAGTCATTTAAAAATATAAATCACATAAATGAAATACTTCTGCAAGCAAAAATAATTAACGTCCTTATATTTTAAACTCAAAACAATTAAAATTAAAGCAATCATAAATTATCTCTGAAAGTTTAGAAATATCTTCAAAGAAAGTTTAGAAATATCATCCTTAGGGGTATCAAGTATCAACATCAACATCTCTAATATAATAAAGAAAAAGAATTAATTGTAAATGGATCTTTCGCATCAACAAGCAAGAGAGCCGCGTCAACAAGTAAGAGAGCTTAATTGCAAACTCGAATTCTTCTATTGTTGTTGTTGTTGTTGTTGTTATTATTAAACTTCATGAATTACCTCTGATAATATCTTTAAGGTTATAATTTTTTTGTTGTTTCAAATTAAGCAGGCCGGCTTGATTTGTCGATTTTGTTAGATTTTTTGAGTATCTACCTGACGCCTCACAGCGTGCTTTAAGACACGTATTTGTAAAAGTATGTACAAGAAATAGAAAATTTAACAATCATGTTATTCTTAAACGTTGAATTTTATCTGACATATGGTTTCAGTTTTTTACTATCACTTGATAAGAAAATAAAGAGACTTAATTTTGAAGACCTAAAGCACTTGAATTCAAATATTGTCATTTTTATAGAATGGAATTGTGTGGTGAGCAAAAATTGTGAAACAAGAAAAAGAAAGGAAAGTGAAACAAAGCCAAGGATCCCGTGAAAGCTAGTGGTCACCACCGCACTCCAAACCAATTGCGACTCGTTTTAAAGGACATAAAATCATTGTTTCTAGCTATTTACTAGAGTATGTCCTTTTACCATGGTATAACATTATTAGTGAATAATGATAAATTCTTCTAACGAATCACTTTTATTAGGAAAATGCTATTTTCTCCAACAAATTGTTTCTACTTATCTTCCTATTCACATGATCATGACAAGTGTTAAAATTGACGGCTTAGATGCATGGAGAGAATAA
>LBNU01019102.1:11374-30303 GCA_014162995.1 Artemisia annua
CAAAACAAATCAAATCTAGGATGCATCCATACGCCCCTACCCAAACCAAATTGCAGATCAAACAAAGGGACGGTGTGGAACATCACTCGACCACACTGGAGTCATGACATTGGTGCATCAATGCCACGGTCAAGTTACCTTCATGACTAGGAAACAAAATGCTTGGGTATAATACTAAAGGGTCAAAGACAAATCAATTAACAAAGTCTAGGTCAAATCAAAATATCATAATCCAAGGTGCATAAAAAAGGTTCAGGTAAAAGGTCCAGAGTTTAAAATCAGAGTTCAAAATCAAAGGTTCAAAAGCAAAAGGTCAATATCAAAGGATTAATCATCAAAGGGTCAAATATCAAAGGATCATTATCAAAGGGTCAACTATCAAAGTATCATTATCAAAGGGTCAAATATCAAAGGATCATTGTCAAAGGGTCAAATATCAAAGGATCATCAAAGGTGTAATACCAACGGTCAAAATGGAGAAGTCAAAGCTAAGGTTCCCAATCCACAAGGTTCACTATCCCAAGTTCTAAAGTCCCATAGTTCATAATCAAAGGGTCATAATGAGAGTTTAAAACCAAAAGTTCAAATTAGCAGATTCCCATTACTTGTTAAACAAAAGGCTCGTAGTACAATTCAATTTAAGAAGGTTTATAACAAAAGCTCATTTAGAACAATCTTCCAAAAGATGACATTTATAAAATGATCTTTAATAAAGATTTTCATGAAATGTTCTTCAAAAGTTGTCTTTATGAATTTATATAATCCCATAGATAAGCGGTCTTAAATCATATTAAAATGTTGTTATAAATAGTTTCTCCTTTAAATGTTCCCATATCATAATTAAGAAAAGAAAATTTCACCTCCCGTTATAATATCCCAAAGGGTATCCAAAGTCTCACAAAGGTTCAAAGGTTAAAGTCACAAAAGGTTATCAAATGGGTCATAAGAGTTCAAACGAATAACAATATGATCGCAAATACCGGTGAAGCATATCAATCATAGGGCCAAGTACGAAGAATCATAATCAAGATCAAACGGAATCATAGTACGATAACAAATCAAAGACAAATTCAAGAGAGAGGAAATGTGCACTCTTACTGAAAGAGTACGGAACATCTGTACCTTTGCCGAGTCAAACAAACCGAGATCAAACGAAAGGAGAAAGATTATTCAAGCTTCACCAAACCTAGAATAGAATGGATTCGAATTAAGAAGAGTTCAAATCACGAAAGTTACCTCTTTTAGTTATCCTTCCATTTTTAGTAACTTTTTCCGAAATAGCAAGTTTCCAAATTTAGTAAGTTTCCCGAATAGTAATTTCATACTTTAAGGTTCTAATTGACAATTTAAATGTATTTAAGAGTTAAAATGACCAATATAACAGTTTAGGGTTAATATGTCAATTTAATAAAATTCAGGGCCATAAATGTAAATTATCAACATTTAAGGTTTAATTATGTCAATTAATTTATTCTTTGATTAAAATGTAAATTAGCTTAATAATGACAATTTAGGACTCCGCCGTTTCATAAATTATATTAAAGTATTCTTGACATCATTTTAGACCGCGACGACCAAAATACAATTATTCACATGTATACCCACATGACCCTAGCCTCCTTTATCCCGCTTATTTATACACTTAGAAAATCAATTTGGACTACACCATATTAATAGTTTACCAACGGGACGGACACACACCATTCTCGACTTCAAAACTAAATGAGGACGAACCCTTTTGATAGCCACGATACGAGACGCAACAAAGCTTAACTCACACACAAATACTCCACTCAACATCCACACCTAACGAGATACATACATTTCTTTTAAAGGTTTAATATGCCATACATGTGCATGTAACATCACTACATGATCAGTATTCCCATGATGCATACTCACACATTTACATATTTAAAATCACATAGAGCATGCATGATTTTACTTTTATAATTTCCCTTTCCATATCTCATTAAAATCTGTTCAAAATATCCTTTGCTCCCATGTTACCATCAAGTCCTATTAATACTTATATTGTGTACGAGATATGTGACAAAACACAAGTTTTATGCACCAAAAACACAACATAACGTCAAAACAACAAGGCATAATCGACTCTAAATACCATGCATGCACTAACGATTCAACTAGTAACACATGCTAATGACTCAACACGTAACTAGTCACAACTCGATTCGAATCAAAGACGCACGCACATGCGAAGTAAATAAAGTATTGCAAGACCAGGTTTGAACTACGAACGCTCGCGAGACCCGAACAAGCTTAACGACACACAGCATATGAATAGTTTAAGGTTCCAAAGATCGTTATTTCATGTGACATTTTCTATGATTTCATGCGACCTAAAAGCCGTTTACACATACACATTTTCAGCCGATTCATTTTAGCCTTTAGATGACATGTTATGTACACATGGCGTATATCAATAAGAGAAGAAAATCAAGACGATGATGGGGAATACCTTGGAGTTGATTCAATCAGAATAAAGACCACGAGACTAAATCAAATCCGAACATAACACCCTCTTCAGGTCGACCAGGAAAGAAGCAAGTAGCCAAAGTGCAATACCAGGCCGAAAATAAACAACCCACACCTTCTCTTGTGCACCCATGAACCCACGAACACACGCCCCTTATCGAACCAGAAAATACCCAAACGAACACCTCCTTTGCACACCTTCAATCGACAGAAAAAGTGGAAAAGAACATGTAGCCGTCGTTTATTGTTTGGTGTTTTTAGGGTTTTCCGTGTTGTTTCTTTTGTTGTGATTTTCGGTTCTGTCACAAAGATATGGGGGAAAATATAGGCTAATTAGCCGTGATTTGTGGAAGGAAAATAGGAAGGATCAATCAATTTCAAAAGGAAAATAGGAAGGATCAATCAATTATATTTGTAGTATTTTAGGGAGATTAAAATCCCATTTAAGGGGCGGCAAAAAAGGAAGAAAAAGGAGGTCAAGTTTGACCAAAAGATTTCAAAATTACTTAGGATATGTTACATGATTTATTTTATAAGTCGTTTACAAGTTGTAAATGTTTTTGGACCCTTAAGTCACGTAACGTGCAACACTTATGTTTTAATCAAATTTCACATTCTTGAGTTCATATGATGTTGTAGTAGCTCCAATATCATTTACTTGAAGTTACATGTTCATGTTTGTGATCGCACAATAATCGTTTTTGATTTAGGGCTTGTTTGGTAACCGTATACTTTTTTTTTTCAAAATTTCAAATTGGAGAGCATTTTAATAATTTAAACGTGAAGTGAAAATGTGAGTTTTACACCGGTTTTCTTTTTCTCACAACACAATATACAAAACGTTTTTCTATTAAAACCCTAGACCAAAAAATTGAGTTCTCAAAGTGTCGGCTTATATTTCTTTACTTCTCCTGGTTCTTTCTTTTCTCCTGGCCGAACAGCAGCAACAAGGGGTGCAAGAGTGAGTTTTGAAGATGTTATCCTTTGGGTAATTGGTTTTGTACGTGAAGGGGCTCAAGAGAAATTGTTCGATAATAATTTGGTTCTTGTTCCACTTGATCTTATTTTTCTGTCAAGGCTTTAGGTATCTTTTTCCTCCTTTCTTTTGATTTCGTGGTACTTTTTTTGACGTCTAATATCATCTTGTAATGAATCATGGGTCGAGTGATGTGAATAAATGTTATACGTATGAGTTTTGTGACATAAAATCATAAGAGACTTGAACTATATAAAACCCTAGTCGCATGTTATATATACAATTCGACCTAATTATGTTCAAGCCCTAATGTATTCATTAAAACCAGTAATAAGAACATTAACTAAACATTAATTTTGGCTAAATAAAACCTGGAAAACCCTTGGAATTAATGATGGGTTGAATGGGTTAAAAAGGGTTTAGGTTAGGGTCGTTTCTGTCTCAACTGCATGCTGTCCAGGAGATGGGTCGGGTTGAAAAGGTCATAAGTTAATGATAAAAATGTGTTTTTGGGCGATTCTTGAGTCTAAACATAAGTACTACTTGTCTAGTATCTGGAAATATAAGTTTCATGGTGATTGGAGGTCGGGAGATAAGCTTTTTGATTTTTACAAGATTAAGTGTCAAAGCTGAGTAAATCGGGTCTGAAAATCAGTAGCAGTTTTTGATTTTTCATTTTCAAACTACTAGATGAGTACCCGTGCATAGCAACGGGATTTTATAGCGAAAGATAGTTTATTGATAAAAAAAGTATATACGTTATAAACAAAAAATAATAAAAGTTTGAAGATTTCGGAATTAAACATAATGTTTTGAAACCCGGTTCGACCCGGGTGGTTCAACCGGTTTAACCGTTCCGGTCGAAAAATGGGTCGATTTAAACCGGGTCAACTTGCTAGGTTGGGTCGAAAATGGGTCAAACTAAACCGGGTCAACCCGCCGGGTTTGAAACGTCCCGGGTCAACTAGGTTTGTGATTTGTATTAATAGTTTCTTTTTGAAATATATGTTTTCAACATTTCCTTTTTTAGTTTCAACCCTTTTCACTTTTCAGTTTTTCCTTCGGGTACTCTGTGACGATTAAACGGAGAAATAGATCTCGATGAGGCCTGATTCACCAGTTTGTGTCGGTTTCAACGAGTTCTCACTGGTTTGTTTTTGGATGGTTTTTATTGGTTAGCCGAACCGGTGGCGACACCGGTTCCCGGTTGAACCCTTTGGTCCCGTCAAGTTTTCAAAACTATATGTACCATCAACTTGTTAGGTTGTATGAAGCTTTGTGTGTTTTATTAATTTGTATAATGTGTATAATAACATGTACTTTTCATTTTAGGGTGTTTAAAAATAACATTAATTAGTGTGTTTAATTATTTCATATGGATTATATTGTAGCTTATTTAAATTTTACATTATGAAAATTTTATTGTACTTTTTAGTAAGCGGCGCAACTTGTTGCTCGTTTGCCTGCCATCTTATTGTAATCCGTTAAATTGTTTTTAGTAATATAAACTTCAAATGTTACATATTTACTTTGGTAGATATGTTTTTAATTGGTTGTACAATGTGAATAAATCATTGTACTTTTAAATAATGAGGTGTTTTAATAAGAGTATTAGTTACATTATTTTTCTCTCTCATATGACCAAGTGTTGAAAACTCAACTTTTCACTTTGAGTGTTTTTTCTTTATAAGTAGTAATAGTATAAACCAACTGGGCTAGCTCAGTTGGCCATCAAGATTCCTTAGGGGCTTAGGGAGGGGAGGTTTGGCTAGGGGAGGTCTCAAGTTCGACTCCCACTCGAGACTTTTACCCCTTCAGGCAGAATAGAAGGAAGTACAGGCGGAGTTCAGGGTCAGCATACTACGTGATGTCACTGCTACCTGAACCACTAACAACTAACAAGCCGTTTTAAAAAAAATAAAAAAATAAAAAAAAATAAAAAAAAATGTAGTAATAGTATAGATATATGGCATGAAGAGGTCCAATATCTTAGACCTTTTTATAATTTAATGCATTGAGTTATGTTATATATTTATAAAGCTTTAACAAGTTTATTTATAGTGGAAATAGGTTTATAAATCTAAAAGGTTTACGTATTTGTGATGTGGCATAATTATAAACCTTTGTAAAGGTTTATCATAGTGGATGCTCTAAGCGGCGCAACTTGTTACTCGTTTGCCTGCCATCTTATTGTAATCCGTTAAATTGTTTTTAGTAATATAAACTTCAAATGTTACATATTTAATTTGGCAGATATGTTTTTAATTGGTTGTACAATGTGAATAAATCATTGTACTTTTAAGTAATGGAGGTGTTTTAATAAGAGTATTAGTTACATCATTTTTCTCTCTCATATGACCAAGTGTTGAAAACTCAACTTTTCACTTTGACTGTTTTTTCTTTATAACTAGTATAGATAAAGAGTTAAGGTTTCTCCTTTTACAGGGGTTAAATATAGGATATGTGTGACTTCCTGGAATTTTTGTAGATTTTTCTGAAGAGTATAAATGGGCTAACCAAACGCAAACTTTCTGGGTGTTTGTGCAGTTATTTTTCTGGGTAGGTCTGGAAAGGTGAATTTTTAAAGGATACTTACACTTACTAATAAAATCTGCAAAAATTTGAGTAACTACTTAACTTATGTGGGAACCTCAAGAAAAATTGGGAGAGTCTCTGGAGTTCATTTGTTGTGTCTTAAAATTCGTGAGAAACTGACCCAGAATTGTAAAATAAGCCTAAAATAAGTTATGAATATAACTATAAGTATAAATCATTAAAGGCCATTTACAACTTATGAAATAAACATATAAGTATTAAGTGATCCCTATTTCGTGTAGATCATTTGAAGAAGTGTGACGTTCTTTCCTTGTGTTCATTCATTCGCTTGCTTTCCCTTCATACGCGTTAAGGTACATATATTCTGACCTTTTTAGGAAGGGTTTCTCATGATTCTTCCTTTCCTCTCTTTGACTATTTGTTTAACTATGCTATGTTTGCTCTGAGTCTTCTTTTGATGGCTTTCCTATATTGAGCTATTATATATACTATATTGAATCCTGCTATGTTTCCCTTAAATTATGAATCTTTTACAATTACTTGATTTGAACCTTTACTTGAACTCCGTTATGAATCTTGATATGATTCCTTGACTTTGATTCACTATTTTGACATGACCTGTTTGTATCTCTGCTATGATTCCCTGCTATTGATATTCTCATATATGATCTATTTGATATTCGTTCATTCCCTACCGCTATTATGTTGACACCTTTGGTTACTATGTTCTCATTACTATGTTCCATTCCCTACCGCTATTATGTTGTCTGAAAACTCTTTTGAAAATATAACTTGGTAATATGAAATAAACTATTTGAACTAATTTCTGAAAACATGACGACATGTCAGTTTCTAAATGGAAGTTTAAATAACCTTTGCTAAAAATGTTTTTTAAGGAAATACTGTTATGATAACCATGTTTAAAATGAATTGCTAAGTTTTTCAAATCAGTTCTTATAATACTTTCATATTTGTAAACCTTGAACCATTGATACGAACCTTTGTTTGTTAGGATTCCCTAAGCCACCGCTATGATCCCCTTTAATATTTGAACAGTCATGATATGAACCTTTTGACTTACCTTTGATCTATTCAGTATGAGACCCGGGCTATCACTAGGCATGGGGGTTCCATGTCCATAGCATTGATGCACCAATGCTATGACTCCTGTGTGGTCGAGTGATTTACCACACCGTCCCTTTTTGATATATGTTATGCGCGCTTTATTTATTTATTATGGCCAACTGATTTCTATGGGGGCGTATGGGTGCATCCTAGATCTGTTATCTCTTATATGTTATGGTTATCTGTTATCTAGTGAATGTGGCTGTGTGTGCAATACACGTCCTTTACAACCCATTGAGGTCACCCCTCTGATTACATTTGATATTTTGAGGCCTCCCCTCTGAATTTCATATGGGGCTATTTATGGTATGATTTGGTTGGTTCTGGGCACGAGGTTAATACTGAATACTAAAACTAATCCTTAACCTTTTTCCTTTACTTAACCTTTACCTTACATTATATACATATTATACCTCCTGAGACCTACCTAATGCAACATATTTTGTTTTCTCATTCCTGTTTCATTTTCCTTTGATTCGTTTGACATTCCATATTCCTTGACTTTTGTCTCAGCAGGTTGCATGAATTTATGCGCATTCAAATGTGTTTTCCTTTGTTTATTAGTTTTCATTTGTTTATATTTGTTCACTGAGCTTTCGTAGCTCAGCCGCATTTCTTTTCCTGCGGCAGGTTTTAGTAGGAAGCTGGGTTATGAGTGGAGAATACTTTGGACTTAGAAGACTACACCTTGGTAGCTTTTGGATTAGAGATGACTAGAAGAGTTCTAATTTACTAGACTTAGTATTGGTTATTTTTTTTCTTTTGTAACCTTGTATTCTCAGTTTATTCCCTTGTAACCCTTGAGTTTCATTTGTATTACGATGTTGTATGTCTGTATATGTTTTGATATGTCACTATAATGTGGCACTTCTACCCTTATTGGGTTGGGGCGTTACACTTCTACTCTGCTTGGAGGCCAAGTTGAAGCATTTAACACCCTAGGCCTTGAAATGAGTATAAATAGGAGCCTTTGCAATCATTTGAAGACACACAACTACTAATCAATCATCAAATAGTTCTCTACAACTCTCAAAGATCTCAAATTCATCCTTAGAAGTCTAGGAAACTTTGGAGACCCAAAAGTCAACATTTGGAAGTCAAAGTCTCAAGAAGTCAACACCAATACTTAGGGTATCGTTACCTAATCATTTGTAATCACATTTCAATCATTGTAAGACTTTAATTATGGTTTCTAATGTTAAATATCCTGAGTTTATGTCCATGTTTGCTATGAGTGGCTAGTAACTTTGTGCATTTGCTTAGATGATGTTTATTACTTGACGATTAGTCTATGATTGTGATAACATGTTTTAATTCAATTTCAAGTTAACTCTAAGATCCAATTGTGCTAAAGTTTCATAGTGACATTTGTTAAATCAAGTTTGAATAGTTGTTAGTAATTTTGTCAGTCAAAAGATTAATTGGTATTCAACTAGTTATAATCATTTGTCTATAAATGATTGTTTTCTACCCATTATTCTTGATTAAACAAAGGAACTAAAGTGTAATTGTAATAAGAATGCTTTTGTCTATCAAATCGGATTGATTTGAAACTATCTATTTGGTCGAATGTGTAGGAGTTTACAATCAATTGTAACCTTTTGTCTATGATCGGTTACCTTTTGTATTGACCATTTCCAAAGAGTATTTGATTAAACAAAAGATTATTTTTGTGTTTAAGATTGTTAATTCAACATTATGAACCTTGAATTGATCTTGAATTGATTGGTTAAACTTAATCTAAGCAAGTGTAGTTTCAATCATTTGAATTAACTTATTAATCATTATTGCTTGCATTTGAGATTTACTTCTTTAGACTTGCACTTAGATTCACTCACAAATCCCTACGAACGATCCCAACTTACCATCATAATCTTTCTATAATGGACGAGTTCACTTGCTCGTATGTGTTATTCTTAGATTTGGTATTTCGCCTTTATAAATTTAAAACTTGTACACACACGTAACACATCAGCCATAAACACCATAACTAGATGAAACAAAGAAATTACATACGTTAGAGCAGAGGTCACCACTTATACAAATAAAATCCATGTAAAGCTGTCAGAATTATATAAGGGTTAATATACAAAAAAGTAATGTAGGATACTAAATATCATATAACACTTATGGTCTTGTGGTATGGATCGAATACACAAAGAAAGAAAGGAGAGATTTAGAGAGAAGTTAGAGAGAGAAAGTAGAAGAGAAGTTGGGAACCTTGAGAGAAAACCAAAAAAAAGAAAATAGATTATGAGAAGGTCCAACCCTCTCCAAGGATGGAGAGGGCTATTTATATGTACATGGTGTTGCTTGCCTCTACTAGGCTGTGGATCGGGCTGACAGTGGGTAAAGACCCGACCCGACTCCACAAATACTAACTAATACTAATCTACGTATTAACTACTATTATAAATACTACGAACTACACAATGCTTAATAGTACTTGGGGTGACCGAATCTTTTATAAGAAAAATCATATTCCTAACAATCTCCCCCTAAGGGAGGTCACCCCAGAAATTAAATCTTGAATTCTTGCATTGAGATCTTTGTAGATATTTTTGTAGCTCGCAGTTGTTGATTCTTCATTGATAAGAACTTTGTGCTTTCAACAACAGACTCTAGATGACTTGCTTGATGTGTAGGATGATCTTTGGTATTTCTTCGTGTTCATCATCCAAATTAAGTAGCTTCAAGTCATCTTTGAGTGGAAGTGTCTCTTTGTGATGTTGTGATTGTCTTTGTGTTGTCATGCTCACACTTTTCTGGATCATGATCTTCTTTATCAGAGTTGTGGAAGCATAGTTNCCAGAAATTAAATCTTGAATTCTTGCATTGAGATCTTTGTAGATATTTTTGTAGCTCGCAGTTGTTGATTCTTCATTGATAAGAACTTTGTGCTTTCAACAACAGACTCTAGATGACTTGCTTGATGTGTAGGATGATCTTTGGTATTTCTTCGTGTTCATCATCCAAATTAAGTAGCTTCAAGTCATCTTTGAGTGGAAGTGTCTCTTTGTGATGTTGTGATTGTCTTTGTGTTGTCATGCTCACACTTTTCTGGATCATGATCTTCTTTATCAGAGTTGTGGAAGCATAGTTGAAGCCCATTCCATGATCATGATTTCTTTAGACTTGATGTTGAAGTGTGATCATGAGATGATGAATCGGCATCTTTTCAGCAATCAGCACCAATCGTCAACTTCTTTGTTTCTGGTGGGAATACGCCTTTCCAACATGCCCATACCTCTTTGATGAGTGAAGTTCCATGGTTGAGTAGTTCTGACGGCTCCTTTTAGATGTCGGTATGAGCATGTGGAACTGGAGTGATGGTGGTGGATGATGATAAGTTCGGTATGTTGAGCTGCATAAAACTTGGTTAGTAATAAACATACCAGCACTTACAAGTTTGGACTTCGAGATCGTCAACAGCATAGTGTGAAGACTTTCTCTAATCCTTACCAAGCCCGTTCCTAATCGGATGCCCCCGAAAGGGCTTTCACTGACATACCGAAGTACACCAACGATTAGGTGAGTCGCTGGAGATCACCCCACGACTGTAGATCATTTGGAACACCATCGCGAACACTAAGCGTAATCCACGAGAGATTACCGAAGTGACCTGCTGTCAGGGCTGTTTGATGTTGAACCTGGCAGGAGTTTCCACTCAATCTTTGGGAAATACTTATGTATGTTCCCTCATAAGTGTTCTTGGTAGATTGCTAAGATCTGCGTAGGACTCAAAATATTACAGCTGGTGTCCTTAATGTTGAACAACCAGTGTAGAAGTATCAAGTGTCCCTATGACATCTTTTGATGCATCTCGTGGCTCTAGACTCGATAAGTGCAAATTTGGTTATCCTATGCGGAGACTAGGGAGGGGTCTCCTGATTCAATATCAACTCGCTCTAAGAGACAATTTGATAGATTACACCGGTTCCCCGTGAGAATGAAACAAGCTCTTTTAAGAGAACTTGAGTGGCTGGAAGGTTTAGTGCAGTGCGTCACTGGGTCCATGACGTCTTATCTTCAATACCGATGTTACCTTAGTAACAATCAGTAGCATATGAGTTGAACCCGGTTTCTGCCCTAAGGTTGAATAATTGGAGGGCTATTTCTTTTCACCCTTTCTCATTTCATTTCTTTTTAATTCTTCAACCCCCTCAGTGCTTACCGAGACTTCATTACTAGAACCTTGTTGGGTTTGTTCCAGTTCTAGCTCAATCTCAGTCGGCACTCTTCCCTTTCTCACTTTTCTCCTTTTTGTAATCATTCCTAAGGACTTCTAATCTATCTATTGGATTGTCCCTGGGAAGATCCCTCCGGTTCTGGTGGATCATGGGAGCATATACCTAACCTTACCATCCTTATAACTCCATGCATTAAATTAAAGTGTTCGGTCTTTTGGTATCTTTCCACAATCGCCATATAACCAAATCTTTGAAAATTCTCTCAAAGTGTTTATGATTAAGAAACACATTTTGTTAACACTTTGAGAGTTTTATCACTTTTCAAATGCTCCCCCTTAACATGTGCTCATAGGTTTTAGATAGAAATTTGCACATGTCGGGGTGAGTTGCACTTTCGAATTGATTCACTCTTAATAGACATATACCCTATGGACATGTTTACGTTGCTTAGTTAAAGGGATCCATTATCAGCTTTTAGGTGATAACTAGCCCTAATAACTAACTTGAAGTTGTTAACATTCCTTAAAAAGGAAGTTAGACCCGTCAAAGTATACAACTAAGGAGAGCTTCTCGAAACGGTACTCTCTACTTGGATAAATCCTTTCGAATTCTAACGTTTGTGTTTCGTCAATTCATGAGTCAGATCTGTGTCAAAATCAATTCACGGTTTCTACTTGTTATTGTAAAAACACGCGAAAGACTCTTAGCCACTTGCTCACTTGCTCCCCCTCAATATGTGCTTTGATTAAAATTCAAAAACCTCAAAAATTTTAGCACATACGGGAGAGCGTACCTTTGAGTCCAAAAACATCACATTTTAAAATCAGATTTCATATTTAAATCACATTCTCTCCCCCGATCAAAATATTTCAAATCTTTTGAGATTTTGTGATCCCAATTGATTTAAATGATTTTAGAAGAAAATTGGGAGAAAATGTGATAAAAGTTTTAATATTTACTGATTTTGAGACACTTTTTCACAGCTGCTGGTGCACAAAGCTTTTAAAGGTGCAGAAATTTTAAGCAAATATGCTCCACCTCAATTAATGACCCGTTTTCAATTTAACGTGTTGTGGCCATTAAGTTGAGCGGCAAGGTATTTGTGAAAATTTAAGTCCAATAGCCACCTTGTAAACCACAAAAACTCTCTTGAAGAATCATTAAGAGAGAGATTTTGGGATGAAAGAAGACTTCTCTTCTTTTTCTAGAAATGATGCACTGAAGCGTACAACATTTCGGAGGTGCACGGATGTAAAGTAATCCACGCCCGGATGAACTTCATCCGTTGTTAGGAACAACCGTCTTTATGGCGACGAGTTTTCCTCATTTTGAAGCCCGGGTTGCTATCTGAAGTAATAGCAAGCCGTAATTTTACGAACGGGTTACAGTCTGTAATAACTGCAAGCCATAATGACATGTTTAAGATGAAACTATTTTTGGTATTTTTATGTTTTTCAGATTTTTATGGTTTTTCTAGGTTTTTATATTTTTGTATTTTTCTTTTAGGTTTTAATGACTATGTACGAGGATATTTGAAGCGAATCCATTACTCATCATTATCCTTCTAAAGACTTTTGAGTGACTCAGGAGAGATACTCTTCATTCCAAGATGAGGAAGAATGAATTGAAACCGTTCTCTGGGAAGTGCTTTAGTGAAGATGTCAGCCAGCTGAAATTCTGTCCTCACAAAGTAAAGTTCCACGATTCCCTTTTCCACTTGTTCTCTGATGAAATGGTGTCGAATATCAATGTGCTTAGATCTTGAGTGAACAATGGCACTTTTGTTGTCACAGTACATCGGAACTTTGTTGAATACAAAACCATAATCAGATAATTGAGACCTCATCCAAAGGATTTGAGCACAGCAAGATGACATGGCAATGTATTCAGCCTCAGTGGCGGAGATCGAGGTACTCATTTACTTCTTTGATGACCAGCTAACCAGCTTGTCTCCTAGAAATTGAGCACCGCCTGACGTACTTCGACGAGTATCTTGACACCCTGCATGATCAGCATCAGAGTAGGCAGTGAGAGCCATAGCCATGTCTTTAGGGTACCAAAGGCCCATGTGAATCGTCCCTTGAAGGTACCTGAAGACCCTTTTGACTGCTTCTAAGTGCTTTTTGGTAGGTTTGGATTGATAGCGAGCACACATGCAAACTGCAAATAAGAGATCTGGTCTGCTAGCGGTGAGGTACATCAATGATCCGATCATGCTTCGGTAATTCGTTTGGTCAACTGGAGCCCCCTCAACATCCTCATCCAGTTTTGACCTCTCTATTATTGGGGTGTCAACAGAGTCACATGATTCAAATCCAAATTTCTTCAAGATTTCAGTAGCATACTTGGATTGATTGATGAAGATGCCGTGAGGATTTTGAGAGATTTGCAACCCCAAGAAGAATGACATTTGCCCCATCATGGACATTTGGAATTCTGTACTCATTTCTTGTGCAAACCGATCACACTCCAATGGATCTGAAGATGCGAAGATAATGTCATCCACATATATCTGAACGTGGAGTAGATGCTTGCCCGACTTTCTGGTGAACAATGTAGGATCAACCACACCCTTGGTGAATATGTTGGCTAGAAGGAATTTCGATAGAGTATCGTACCAAGCTCTGGGTGCCTGTTTCAGTCCATAAAGTGCCTTTTTCAAGCGATAGACATGATTCGGGTATTCAGGATTAACAAACCCCTCTGGTTGGCTTACATACACTACCTCCTTTAAGTGACAATTAAGAAATGCAGTCTTAACATCCATTTGGTAGACAATCATATTCTGACTAGCTGCATTAGCAAGAAAGATTCTGATGGCCTCAATTCTGGCTACTGGTGCGAACGATTCCTCAAAGTCAATGCCTTCTTCTTGTCTATATCCTTTGGCCACTAGACGAGCTTTGTTCTTCAGAACTTCACCATATTCGTCAAGCTTTACTTTGAAGATCCATTTGAGAGCGATAATCATAGCACAGTCGGGAGGAGGTACTAATTCCCAAACATCAAGTCTATCAAATTCATGGATTTCCTCTTGCATTGCGGTGAACCAGGATGTTTTAGTCAAAGCTTCTTTATAATACTTTGGTCCAACTTTAGACAGTATGGAACTGACGAAGCACTACAAGGCATCTGTGGCAAGTTGTCTACGTGTAGATACAGGGCGAGATGGATTACCAACGATGTTGTCAATTGGGTGATCGTTTGTCCATTTCCTGATATGCTCATGAAGTTGATGATTGGGGACTGATGTAGCAGTGTTTGAATCTTCAGAAGAGGTTGCTACATTTGATGGATCAGGGGAAAATATGTTGACAAAAGGTTCATTAGGTGATTGAGCAAAGGGATTTACTTCAAATGAATTTTCAGATGCTGCTCCTTGAGGATTTGAAGAAGGTTGATCGATGTGTGAGGGTTGAGTATGGCTGGATGATGGAGCAGTTTGACTAAGAGAGATGGAGATGGAAGGCCCATTAGTAGGTTGAGGTTCATCATTAGCAGCAGCATCAGGACCTATAACTTGTTGTTCTGGTTCGACTCTCTGTTGAGGCTCAAAATACTCATCATACATTGGATCAAATAATTTCTTCAAATCTTCACTAGTGGGTGGCACAAACGGAGCATCAGTGGTGGAGGAAGGTACAAGTCCTGAACTAATTGGTCCAGGAGTCAAAAGATTAGATGCGGGTCCTGAACTGGAGTATTCAGGAGCCGTTTGCTCGGACAGCTCATCAAACGTGACATGGATAGTTTCCATGATTTGTCGGGTTCTTTTGTTGTAGATTCGATAACCTTTCTTGTTTGGTGCATAGCCAACAAAAATTCCAATATCAGCTTTTGCCTTGAGCTTTCCCAAATCTTCACTATCGTTGGTTGGGTAACATAGTGCACCAAAAACTCGAAGAAATGAGAGATCAGGTTTTCTCTCGTGCATCAGCTCATAGGGAGTTTTGCTGTGAAGAGGATGAATCAGTGATCGGTTCTGAGTGTAACAAGCAGTTGCAATTGCCTCTCCCCAGAGGAACATAGGAGCTTTGGAGAATATCAGCATAGTTCGTGCAGCCTCTACAAGGGTACGGTTTCGTCTTTCAACGACTCCATTCTGCTGAGGTGTTCGAGGTATACTCCTTTGATGACTAATTCCAAGATCTTCATAGAATTGAGTAAGTTGCTGATTAACAAACTCAGTTCCGTTATCTGTGCGGACGAATCTGACAGTTTTATTGAGTCCAACTTGCAGCTGCTTGATTAGTTTGATGATGATCTCAGGCGTCTCATCCTTGGATCTGAGGAACTTAACCCACGTAAACCGAGAGTAGTCATCGACGATCACTAACACATATCTCTTTCCATAAATACTTTGCACTCTCACTGGACCACACAGATCCATGTGAAGGGTATGAAGAACTTCCATAATGGTGTTGATAGTTTTGGGTTTGTGAGATTGCTTCTTGCTTTTACCAAACTGACAAGCGGAACAGAGATGATCTTTTTCATATTTCAGCCTGGGCATGCCTCGAACAAGATCATTACAAGTGAGCTCATTGATGGTACCGAAGTTCAAGTGATTTAAACGACGATGCCACAACCATGACTTGTTCTTGGAAGTCTTAGATAGTAAACAAATTGGTGATGACCGCATCATATCTTCAATGGATATAGTGTAGAGGTTTGAGCCACGTCTGCCTTTCAGGAGATCCACACCATCCAATTTTCTAACATAACAAGTGTGTTTTCTAAAGGCTACTTCTAGATCTGAGTCACAAAATTGATCAACTGAGAACAAATTGTGCCCAAGCCCTTCTACATAATATACCCTAGAAATCACGCTGTTCCCAACCACATAGTCTCCATAACCCATTATTGCACCAAAATGGTCATTCCCGAATCTAACAGTCCCGATAAACTTTTTCATGAAATTTCCGAGCCGCGAGCGATCCCCAGTCATATGCTTTGAGCAGCCTGAGTCCAAATACCACAGGACGATTTGTACGACCTGCATTTGAAACCAGACAGATATGGATAACTGAAAGACGTGGATCCCCAACTACAAATGGGATCCGATTGGTTAGCGCAAACATCATTAATTACAACAGAAGAGGAAGGTTCAATAGTATCCTTAATCTTATCATGACATGCGGGGGCACTAGACTTATGATTAACGCATTGTGATCCAATAGGTAAAATCCTACCAGTTTCCTTCCAAATCCTAATATTAGAAGACCTAGGATTAGGCAATTTATCAAAGGGGTATTGATTTCCTTTTGAGAATTTTCTTCCAGTGGGTCTCCAGTGATAGCCAACAGTAGAAAACTTCCTTCCTGTTGCTTTCCAAATAGGTTTTTCACGTTTAAGATACACAGCATGACAAACAAGGGGTAATTTGGAAGCATTCAACAAGGTCTTAACACACTCATCATGATTACCAGAAATTAAATAGTCACTACAGATCTCACAAGTAGCATTTGAATTCGAATTAATTACAGTACGCCTAGAGCTAATACTACAATCAACACGATTCATGTCATTCAGATCAGTCTTATTGTTCCTAATGTGGTCTTCTACTTTCATTCCTTGAGCCCTCCTAGCTGGCGAAGTCCTATCCTTCATTGTATTGCAACTAGGCTTTGACCCGCTAGCATTAGCGACAACTTTTACTCCTGTAGAATTAGTGATGGGAACATTAGATCGTGGTCTTTCTGTTTGATTATTGGTATGAGGTGTGTTATTTTCAGATGATGTTAATGGTACACAAAAGGTAACACGCTTGTTCTTATCCTTAGAGGTTGGCTCATGAACCTTATCTCGCATGCAAACAGCTTTGGGGCATGTACCAATGGCATAATCTAAGAGTTCATATGATCTATTGGTGAGATAATAAACATCAAGGACGGCATTATTAGCTGATCTCACCATTCTAACCTCATCAATGGTCTCACAAGCATGTCTAGGCAATCCTTAAGATACCTAAGGTACTTATTATGGACAAACGCATTATTCCTAAGGGGAAGAGGAATAGTTATGGCATCACATGCATTTCCTTTAGATTTACCGACCATGGGGAGCATTCTCTCTTTCGCCTGAGTCTTTAGATTCTCAATTTCTTTTAACAAAGACGTTATTTTCTCATTGGTTTTATCACGTGAGATCTTAATCGAATCATGTAACTCTTTGTAATATTGTTTGACCTTTGAGTTTTCAGCTTGAAAACAATCATTTTCATATTTGAGATGTTCGATGATGTTTTTGAGTTGAAAATTTTGAGAATCTAAACACGGAGGTTTCTGAGGTTCAATCATATCACTCTTGTGAGTTTTCAATTGGGCAATTTGAGCCCTCAGTTTTCGAATCGTGTTAGTGTGAGCTTGAATCTTTTCATCACGTTTGGCTAATTCAAAATGTGCATCAAATTCAGGAGCATCCGAAGATGTCTTAACATTTGAGGTTTTAATTCTTTCTTCTAAATGTTGATACTTTAATTGCAAATTAAGATTATCAACCTCTAGTTTTGAAAACTGCCTGACCATGTTATCATGGTCATCATTTTGAATTTTTTCACGCAATTTTAAATTCTCCCCCATAAGCTCAACAACACGATTTTGGAAAACATTCAAAGCAACAGACATTTCATGAAATTGACAAGCAGTTAGGGAAGAATCAGTAACAGTATAAAACACATCTTGAGCAATGCACTTAACAATTAAGTTATCATACATGATGAGAGTATTTTTCCTAGCAATTTCACTATGTTGAAGGTCTATTACAGTTTGTTTTCCTTCAAGTTCTAGACTTTTAAACACATCTTTCATTTCATTAATCTCATATTTAAGAGACGTTTGCATGTTCTCAAAATGTTCCTTGATTTGTTTAAAGAACGGAATTACTTCAGTAAGATAACACTCTTTTGTTACTTCAAACCCCCTTTCGCCCTCAGTAATTCCCGTTGGTGTAATTCTCTTTTTACATGTTTTATCAAATTAAGCAAACATTTGATACAGAACGTATATGCTAATGAGAGTATTACATTGAGTGGGAAGAGCTAACTGAACTAGGTGCATTGGCGTATTGGGAGGATAAACCGTTAGAGTCGCAATCTTAAGGGGAGTAGTGATCTTAAGCTTTTCAGCTTTCATTTTCTCATCATCTAAGGACCAAAAAATCTGTTCTGGCGTTAACCTAGTTTAGGGCGTAAAAACCGTCAATCGATTCTGTTCATAGTAATTATGTGGCTTGATATTGACACGGTTTCTAACGCACTTAGGATCCTTTAATTTATTCTCAAGTCTTTCTCTATTTACGGACTCAATTTCATAAATTTCCTCATAATTACGCACATCGGGAGGGGCATGATCAGGTGTATGCATCACCTTAGCATCATATAAGGCAGGTTGAGTGGCACTAACGCTTCTAAGAAAATTAGTTTTAGGCACTCCTACATCCTTATTGCTATGTTCGTCACGTAACTTAATGTGCTTACGCATCATTTGAGCAGTTTGAATGGTTTGGCCTTGTCTGTACAATTTATTTTCAAGCTTGTTCTTTAAGGCTATTAAGTTGGAAAAGTCACTTAAGAGTTTAGTTTC
>LBNU01019103.1:4823-16980 GCA_014162995.1 Artemisia annua
AAAGGCTCCAAATTGCATTTTGTCAAATTCACTACTATGATTTGTTTTAATTGAGACATTTGAACAATCAAGTAGGTTTTCAAGTTTCATTCTTAAAATGTTGAATTTATAAAAGACTCCATCCTAGTTTTCTAAAAACTCTATCCTAGACAATTTGGATAACCATCTATAATTATTAAAGTGTAGGAGTTACCTCCTTAATTTTGAATTGGAGATGGATTGTACAAATCAAAGTGTATTAATTCCAAAACCTTATTTGTTGACACTTCATGCCAATTTCCATTGCTTGCTTGTCCTTGACTCCCTAGACATGTATCACAATAATGCCTTACAAAACTTAACAATGGTAAATTGCTTACTAGCTTGTCGGCAAGACCTAACTTCCTAAGCCGAGGCGTTGGGTTATTTACCATGTGGTAAATTACTTACTAGCTTGTCGGTAAGATCTAATTTCCTAAGCCGAAGCGTTGGGTTATTTACCATGTTTGTTATGCATATATTGCTACTAATATTCTATGATCAACAAGTATACAAGTTGTTTCGCCTATGACCTTTAGCTAGTATATTACCGTTTTTACTAATAGTGCAATCTACATTGGTAAACATAATACTAAAATCATCATCATTAAGATTATTTGTACTACAAAACTTAGAGTTTAGATTGCTACCGTGCTCATCATTGGTGACTTCTACAAAGTCATGAAGAGTATTGTTACGGGTGACTTCACAAGAAGTTTGAGGAAAGTATGGTTTAGCAAAAGCATTTAATGATGAACCATTTTTATTGAGACTACTGGCACGTTTGTCGCGCGTTGACGCGTCAGCCTGCGCGTCAGAGTTGGTAATTTTAGATTTATGACCTTCTTTTATGAACACAATGGATTTATCTTGTCTTGTAAATGTATTTTTATCATTTTCAGAAAAACCAAGACCTCCTTTATCATGAAAGGGTTTTTGTTCACTTAATATTTTGTTTAAATCAAAACTACTTTTCTTAAATTTAAGTAGTATCAATTTATCTTCAAGTTCACTAATTTCTTTCTTGAGTTTGTGTTTATCCATTTCGTGTTCTTCTATATTTCTCGCATTGTTTTCATCAAATTTAATTAATTCTTCATATTCCTTTTGCAATTTATGAATATCTAGATTATTATTAGACGAGGAAGGATTAGATGATACCTCAAGAGCTTCAAGTGTCGTGAGGCAAGTGACTTCTCCATGCGAATGATTCTCATCTTCACTATTGCTCCAAACCACTCCGACGAATGCAATCTCTTGATCATTGCATCTTCTTTGTTCATGGTGGTTATTGAGTTCCCTTGTTGTCACAATGACTTCATCATCTACACCTTTGTCTTTATCAAGAGAAGCATCTTGATCACTAGTTTGGCTTGTAATAACTTCATCTTCAAAATCTAGTGAATCGGCCTCTTCCTTGGTGATGACTCTAATATTATCAAGAAACACTTCATGTGTGTTAATATCATCAATTATCTTCTCTAACGATAATTGTCCCAAACTTCTTGTTTCTTCAAGTTGCCAATTTTTGGAAATAACATTAACAAATTTTTCAATATGATTTTTGCTATAATAGCTTGGATCTAACGAGTTCAAGCTTGTAGTGATAGCATTAAATCTCATTAAACTGCTATCAATAGTTTCATCATTTGTGATGGAGAACTCTTCATATTGTTGAATGAGAGAGTTTATCTTGTTGGCCTTGACTTGTGTAGTATAATGATGAACAAGAAGGAGTAAGTCCCAAATCTCCTTTGCGGTCTTGCACATGCACACCCTCTCAAGCTCCTCTTGAGGTAGGGCATCATATATCATCATCTTGGCTCGAACATTCTTGTCGGCCATCTTCTTTTCCTTATCATCAAAATCACCATTTTGGAAGATATACCATAAGTCATAATCCTTAGACCTAACATAGGTTTCAAATAGGATTTTCCAAAAACGGAATCCTTCATATTCAAACAAAGGTGGTCTTTCCATAGAACGCCCCTCTTTATAGTTCTCTTGAGCCATGGATCTATACTCTACTTTACCAAAAATCTTAGTTAGGATTTTAGATTTTTGGGAAAGAATTTTTAGATACTATTCATTAGTATAATCCTTTTGGTGGACTACAAACCGTTACAATTCACTCTACCAATATTCACCAATATTGATGCTCACAAAGAAGGAGTTACTCCCCAACGGTATTCCGCCCTCGGAAACCACCCAAAAGAATCTCACGATTCGACTTTACCTAAGGGTCACCAAGACCACTACCAAGACTTCCCACCGGAAGTATCAAACCCCAACTAGATCCCCAATGATCTAGGCTTGGTCACCAATACACAAGACTTCCCTTACAAACAATTGAATGAATAAAAGTTTGTTTTATCAACCAAGCCCTAACCTAATCTAGAGACTCGATTGTAATAGAAAGGGTATAAGAAAGAAGACCCTCGACACAATCACAAGAGTGGATTAGGTTCTTGTGATTCTTCCCTTGCAAGTATATGTGTTCTTTTAAAGATGTTAGTATGAAAATCAAGAACACAAGATTAGAGATAGAGATAGAGATAGAGATTTGAGAGTGTTTAGAGAGAAAGAATCTAGAGAGAAAGAATAATGGCAAGGGGTGAGGAACACAAGAGGCAAGGGTGGTATTTATAGGCCAAGAACCCAAACTTGGGAAAATTTACCGAGGCCTGCGCGTCACCCGCGCGTCAACGCGCGGGCAGCGCTCCAGGCGTCTGTAAGGAATTCCCAAGTGTTGGGTGTTTGGATCTTATAAATACATATCCTTGCTAAACCCCCAATTGTACTTCACTCTAAACCTTAACATTAATCAATCTAAGGTTTTCCAACTCAAATAACCAATTAGAAAATGTTTTGTGAAGTGTTTATAAGAAAACCAAATTACCAAGGGTATAAAGTGTGGATAGGGTAATGAAGTGGTAGAAGTGTATCTCCTCACATGGCATAGAAAGAGAAAAAGAATATGCCAAGGTATATTCCAATGCTTGGGGGGGGGGGAAGAATGAGATGGAGGGTTGAGATTAGATGGTTTGAATTGAATGGCTAGGATCAAAGGGAGCCTCCCTTGGTTTTTCAAATTATTTGGTATGTGGGGAATATAGAGGGTTGAGATGAGTTGATTTGAAATAGATCGCTAGGATCAAAGAAGCTTAGGTTTGAATTGAGAAGGGATATTCCAAAGGAATATGCTTTGCTTGGGGGGAAATGGGAAATCAGTGGTTGAGATGATTTTGCTTTGAAATGGATGGTGAGGATCAAACACATGTGATCGAATGGAGAAGAAGAAAGAATATGCTAGTGGAATATTCCAAATCATGGGGGGAAGAAATAAAATGGATGGTTGAGATGTGTTTGGTTTGAATTCAATGGTTGAGATCAAAGGAGCCATATTTGGGATTCAAATTAAATCCCATGTGTTGAAATTGGAAGGTTGAGATGTGTTGTAAGGGAATGGATGGTTGAGATGTAGTGTGTAAGGGAATATGTAAGAGTGTAAGAGATTGTGTAAGAGAATATATGGGTAAAGGGGAGTAATCCTGCACCCTGGTAAATATATTAAACAAAAAACGTTTAAGTACAAAGGATATGGGTGAAATCCCATATCTCAGCCCGTTACATAGGCGATAAAGCTTACATAACAAGGTAGACAGCTAAGAAGCTTGAAAATAACTAGTGCTTATGAGATGTCATAAGCACTTACAACTCAAGAAATAACACAAACAAGCTAACCAGCAGCTAGCGTGAAAGATGAACTTCCACCTGTATTTGGATTAGCCAAATCTTCATTCACATGTGTGACCTGTTCTCCATCTTCCTCATCATCGTTCACCAATGCAGCATAAGAATTAGATGTAGTAACAATACCTTCCTTAGAAGTAGAACCAGTAGACTTCAACTTAGACGACGTTGTATGCACGTTAGGCCGAGTATTAGCTCCCTTCTTTGGTTCGCTAGTATTCTTCTTTGGCTCATACCTGAAATTCTGTTTGATTGAAGTACTAGCAAAATGACTACCTTTAGCAGACTCGGCTTTACCTTTGTTCTTCTTATGACTCACCTTTTGGAAACCATCATTGGCAGGCACAGTAGAAGGCTTAGCAACATTTGAAGTAGTAGCAACATGATGATTGACCACTTTATTAGGGCAATGATCATGGATATGGCCAAAAATCTTGCATAACGTACACATGGGAGGCCTCCATTCATACTCAACTCGGATAGTATCTTTAGTAAAACCATCCCCTATAAGAGAGGGGACACCAATAGTAACAACCTCTACGAGTTCAGCCTCTGAACTAACCTCAATTAAGCACCGAGCAAAACTACTCCTACCCCAAGAATCCTTACACATAGAGCTCGTATACGAATCAAGCATAATAGGCTTGCCAATAAATGAAGCAATTAAGTTAATACCATCCTCTTCAAACACTTGAAGAGGTACATCATGTAATTTAACCCATACCGGAATACAAGTCAGCTCTTCCTTACACAACCTAGTATCAACTGACCATTTCTTAAGAATGATCGGCGATTTACGTATCATCCAAGGGCCACCTTCCAAAACTGCTTCTAAACCAGACTGAGTATCGAATTTAAAAAAGAAAAAGCCTTTTTCATTCATCATAATCTTTTTCAAACCATATTTAGCCCAATTATTTTTAACATAGTACTCAACCACTGGAAACGCCATTCTATTACCAATAAAGTAGCCATATAGGGTATGTTCAAGACGTGCACTAACCTTTTCAACCACACTACGTGGAATAGGAACGTTAACTCCTTCACAAACTGAATCAGCAACCATTGTATCTTTGATACTGTCCTCAGAATTAGATTTTGTTGCATTAGTATTCATCTCATAAACCTCAAGCAAACCACTCATAGCTTCATGCACCTTTGAACGAGTATCACTATCCAAATTAGACCATATTGGATGTTTACCAGCTTCAAGCTCCGTAAGGAATAAATCAATATCCAAGGTTGAATTCAGCGAGACATCAAACACCAATGTAATAAAATCATGTTTGCTTTTGATAGAATTAAGCTCAATAAAAGGACCAGTACTCACGTTTAAATGGGATGATTCAGCAGCAATCGGTCCTTTAGAATTCTCAACCTGAACATGAGGAGATGTATCATAAGAATTTTCAGTTATAGGCTGTGTCACCACACCTGTAACATCCTTAGGCTTCTTATGTTTCCTCATAGTCACCTTCGACAAATCAATAGTAGCACTCAATTCTTCAATATTCACATTAACAGGTTGTGTTAATGTATTGTTCCCCTCAACCGAAACCTTACCCACTTTCTCCATAACACCAAAAAGAAAACAACGAAACCCTAAAATAGGAAAATAAATCGCAAACCAGAAAACAAGAAGAACAACGTCAAGACTTCAACCGATTGCCTTAACATGTTAAGGCATGAATATATACGCACATAGATTGATCTAACCGACTTCCATAATGAATAGGAAATTAGTTAGAATCGATACCCAAAAGACCAAAAAAAGCGATTAAATAAAAACCCTAAGAAGAACGAAAACCTAATCAAAGCAAGGCTAGATCCCGATAAAAATAATGTTAAAGATTGAATTAAACACAGTTAATTAATCAATAACACAATCGTTATTGGGAGTAGGAACAAGATTAAAGATTAGGCAACGATTTTGGAGTGGTTAGGGTTTGGAATTTTTGCCATTGGTCACCAGAGAGAAAGTGGGTTTAAGATCTATTCTTGTAAGAGAATATATGATTTGGATATGATTGGATATGGTTGTATTTGTCTTTTGTAGAGATGAGATTAAGAAGGTGATTAAGACATAATCTAATTGTCATTAAGAAGAAAAGGTTTAGACAATTAAGATTATAAGTTGAGAAAATCATAGGTTACTTATAAGTTCAAGTAACACAACGTCGAGAATCCATAATTTCATATCTCGTGACTTTCCACGACTCGACGTTCTCAACTAATACCTTGGTTCAAATAAGTTAAGTGCTTTGCCTTGATGTAAAGCATAACCCAAGTGGGAAAGGATGCGTTTACGCAAAGTGACCTTTGACTTAGTTTGACCAATAAGGGAGTAAACCCGTTACGTAATTAGAGAAGACGTAAGCACGGGATATGAGCATATGGATGCTTCAACACGATGTCTCGTGAAATATATAAGCTCCCTAAGTTTAGAAAAGTCTTGGCTAGTGGCGATAGTTAGAAAACATGAGTTGGCGTTTTTCCCGTAAATGGGTGTTTTAAAAGTAGGATCTCTCAAGTCTCAAAACTCGTTTCGAGTGTTCTCAATTAAGCACATAACATATTCATACGTGGAAATGTCAACGAGCTCGCCGCCACACCCCTGCATCTCGCCGTTGGGCAAGTGTTCGTGGCCACAACGAGGGTATTTTCTGACAAAATGGCAGCAAAGGTGTACGCTTATTTGTTTTCTAAACTTTTATTTACTTCTTTTCTAAACTTGTGTTTGCATTTTGCATTTTGCCGGTATAGTGTGTGTTTGCGTGAAGAAGAAGACTATCTGTTCCAAAAAAAAAAATGTGTTTTTGTTGTTTTGGTCATTGTGGTTTNCATTTTTAATTTTAGTTATTTTTGTTTTGAATGAAATAAATTTAATTTGATTGAAAAATGAATAAAAAAAGTAAAGGTGTAAGTGGTGGGGCTCAAATGAAGAGGTTGAGGTTAGTTGTTTAGTAAGGAGGGGTTAGTTGTGAAGAGGTGTTTTGGGTGATGTGGCACACATGAGGCCCGAATGAAGAGGATATGTTTGTCATCTACACCTTGTGCTCTAAGTAACAATTAATCATTTTTCTTAAGCGTTTGCAGACACAAAGTTCTCTTCAAATTATAATTTTCTTTATCAGTTTCTAACAAGATATAGAAAATAATCAAAAAAATAAAAGCCAGCCAAACACGTACATGGACCATTTATGACCAAAACTAAACATTAAAACCGTGCTAGAACCAAGACGTACCCTTTCAAACGACTTAACATAATATAAACCTATATTACAATCACACTACTTTAATTTAGTCTATATAGGCTCTTTCAATTATTGGAAAGGGTTGTGTTAACCATACCCCTCCTAGTGGGGGAATATTCTTTTTGTACAGCACAGTTTTTTGTCAGTTTCTGTTTCGTATTTTTGACAGTTTTAATTACGGAGTACAGCACGGAATTCTTTTGTTACAATTTTGCTAGGCAACCTAAAAAGTGGCTAAAATTCTTCCTAATTAAGTACGGAGTACATAACGTACAAAAGTACAATTGTAATATGATGTTACAAATACAGAGACAATATTTCGCACATAACTAAAACCACTGCATCGAATCTATATTATTTCAAGATTTACACCCAAACAAGCATATGATGCATGATAAATAAAACCTCCGTACATCAAGACCAAGAAAATCAAAGATGATGATCCTTTATACGTCGCACCATGTCATTTGCATTTTTATCAAACATGCGAATTAACAGGAACCAAAATCAGTTATATGTAACCCTTATTCCCTCCAAGGAACAATATGTAACCCCTATCGACTACATCCTTTTGTAACCTTAATTCCCCAATGGAAGATACTCTTTCACAATCCAACTCTCCGCACGTACTAATTTTCCCATTTCCAGTCCAAGGCCATGTTAGTTGCATGCTCAAACTAGCAGAGCTCCTTTGTCTCTCTGGTGTAGACGTAACGTTCCTCAACTCTGACATTATCCACCGTCGTCTTCTACGTTACACTGACGTGGTCTCTCGTTTCTCATGCTATCCTGGCTTCAGATTTGAGACCATTTCTGATGGGCTTCCAACAGATCATCCAAGGTCCGGTAATAGGGTTGTGGATATTTTTGATTCTATTAAAATGGTAACTAAACCAATGTTTAGGGACATGCTTCTTCCTGGTGGTTGTTTGAATTGTGGGACTAGGCCTCCGGTCACGAGTGTTATCGCTGATGGGATCATGTGCTTCACTATTGACGTTGCTAAAGAAATGGGAATTCCTGTATTTCTTTTTCGTACGGTTAGTGCTAGCTGTTTTTGGGCTTTTTATTGCATTCCAAAGCTCATTGAATCTGGCGACCTTCCCATCAAAGGTAAACTTGATACTAGCTTTCATAATTTCATACTCCGTATAATATTAGTAAGTAATAACTATCAAGACGTGTAAATAAACATTATACTAATGGAAGTTGTTTATGATAACAGAAGATGATGAAATGGATAGACTTCTAAACGGTGTAACCGGGATGGAAAATTACCTTAGGCTTCGTGATCTACCTAGTTTTTGTCGTGTTAGTGATCTATCAGACCAAGGTTTTCAAGTTGTAATGTCTGAGACACAAGAGACTTATCGAGCAAATGGGCTTATACTCAACACCTTTGAAGACTTAGAAGAATCTGCTTTAACACAAATTCGCAAGCACATTCCAAATCTATATGCTATTGGGCCTCTACATGCCAACCTAAAATCACGATTAGAAGCCCACATGTCATCACCACCTAGATCATCAGATAGTCTATGGGAGGAAGATCGTACTTGCATGACGTGGTTAGATGAGCAAGCGCCAAAGTCTGTTATTTATGTTAGTTTTGGAAGTATGACCATGTTGAATAGAGAGGACCTTATTGAGCTTTGGTATGGGCTTGTGAATTCTAACAAGAAATTTTTGTGGGTCATTAGACCCAACTCTGTGGCAGGAGATGGTCGAAACATTCCTGCCCATTTATTAGAGGGTACAATGAAGAGAGGATATATGGTGAGATGGGCTCCACAAGAGGATGTACTCGCTCATCAAGCCGTTGGTGGCTTCTTAACTCACAGTGGATGGAATTCAACGTTGGAAAGCATTGTGGCGGCAGTACCTATGATATGTTGGCCTTACTATGCCGACCAACAAGTTAATAGTAGATTAGTTGGAGAAGTGTGGAAGTTAGGCTTTGACATGAAAGATATTTGTGATAGGGTGATTGTTGAAAATGTTATCAAGGATTTGATGGATAGGAAGAGAGACGAGTTAACTAGACCAGTTGATCGAATGATGAAATTGGCTACTAGATCGGTTGCTGAAGGTGGGACTTCCTATACTAGTCTAAATCGTTTAATTGAGGACATAAAAACCTCGACAAAAGATGAATATGTATTCTAATTCAGTATTCCTTTTGTTTTAACATTTCAAATCAACAATTCAAATTTCGCAAGCAAGCTTATAAGTTTGAGTTTGAAGGTTAAGTTGCTGAAAACTTACATAGTGTTTCTTTGTCTATCAGTCAAGCAATGTGTAACCTAATTTATGCCATGATATGTTAATCTGAGGCTTAATTACAGCTCAGAAGCTAGTGATAACCATGGAACTTTACATGTAAATTACATTATGAGTTCTTCTTCTTTTCTTTTCTTTTTTTCTTCTTTTTTGTATAAAAAAATCTTCAAGACATCGACATTCTCTTATGTAATTTTATTTTGCAAATTTTGGCCACTAACATCTGAGGAGCTCTTTTGATTGTTTTGTGGTTGATTCACTAACATTTAGAACTATATTTCAATAATCACATACCGGCCAGTTTTGACGCACTTTAAAGGAGCATATATAATAGAAGATTGTCACATTGTGTTGGGCCGTCTAGCTAAGGCTCTAGGCGATCTTGACCTTCATAATGCATGTTTTAAGTTATTCTTATGATCTTATCAACTGGATTAATCCCACTTAGTGAAAAAAACAATCACTGTGCAGCCTACATGGTTTGAGAGATGAGAACATTAACACATTTTTTTTATCTCGGTCTAGAATCAAATTTATAGAAATTTCTTTTGGTGAGAATATGATAGATCACTTAGTTAGGGCCACTTAGGAATTATCCCGGGGGCAGTTTGGTTTGAATCAGCGAGGATTGCCGGAATATAGATTAGGAGTACAAAACCACAAGCTAAGAGCAAAAAAACTTTTTGGAAGGGTTTTTTTTTATTGCATTAAAAGCTTTTTAGAAGGGTTTTTTGCATTGCATTAAAAGCTTTTTATAAATGCTTGATAAACTTCAAGTGATTCCTCAAAGCCTTGGTCATTAAATGTGTTATAAATTAAATGTATCAAATCTTTAAAAACTTGATGCATTGTAGATGCTCTAAGGACACTAAAATAAACTCATTCGTAACATCAGATAAATTAAAGGGCTAGTTTTTTTAATAACTTCAAGCATCACTACAAGAATAAACATTTAGACATTTAGTGACAGAGATTTTAATGACACAAAAGAAAAATATCATTGAATCTATTGTCATTTTGATCAAAACCCCCTACTGTCACATCATAGGGGTCTTAATAACATAACCTATTGTGTATCGGCGCCGGTCAGAAACATATTCAATAATGTAAAAGAAAAGTCATTAGTTCGGTATACCAAAAGAATATTATAATACATCAGTATGTTTTGTTTCAATACATTGACCAGATTCACTGGATACTGCAAATCAATTTTACTATATTAAAATGATTTATTTATACCAAGAAAATCTTATAGAGGACTTGGGAAATCAAAACTGTATCATCTTGTTACGTACGTACATATGATTACATTAATGCATGAATTAAGAATAAATTTGTAATTATGATTTTCTATCTTTTTATCGAAAAAATAGCTCTAGAAAAGCTATTTATGCAACCTCTAGTTAGGTATTAGAAAACGAGCAATTCAATGAAGCAAGTTTGATTTTAACTATACAGATGCGTATGCATAGTTTACATTTATACGGGTACTATATATACTTGAACTGATTGATAACATCAATACATAGTGTTAAAACCTAATATCAGATTAAAAGGGAGTGATCAAGCAAAATTAGCGGAGCAAGATTGAGTTCATGTACATAAAGAAAGGGAGGCCATTTGCGTACTCTTTATCTTGATTGGGTCGCTCAACTATGCAAGCAGCAGAGCTCAATGTAAATATTGTACATGCTCTGAGTAGAGTTGTTTCAATAAAAATATAAAAAAGAAAAGATCATTCGACTATCATTTGGCTACGAGGTCTCAAATAATGACATAATGAAAAGATTTGCAAATCTTATAGGATTACATGGGCATATCTAATCTTCATTATTAACAACAAGACGGTAAACTTTGATAGGTACGTTACTAGAAAACTATTGTTGGTCACAATCACGTGATGTGTCAACACTTTATCTAGATGTCTAAACCACAATAATTCTCCATTTGTAAAAAGATTTAGGTTCAAGTGCTAAATCAACATCATAAATATGAATAATAGTTCATTTATTTGTCTTCATTGAAAAATATTCAAACAGTACTTGACAAAATATTACTGTATCACGCAAGTCCAAAAAATACTTTAGTTGTACTTGGCTTTACAAAAAAATATATTATAACTTATCTCTGCATATATGTACTTTTAAGGAACTTGTCGCAATTGTTTTACAGAAAATAAGTATTTTATTTATCTTTAAAAATCAATATTTAATATAGATAATATGATGGAAACAATTATAATGCCTTTGAGATGTTTTCCACCACTTAAAACATTTAAAATAATGTAATTTTTGTTTAAATTCTTGTAACTCAAAAAAAAGAAACTTAAAATAAATATTTAAAAAAAAAAAAAAAATCTCCCCATAGCTCTTCTAAGAAAATTAAACAGAAAATTCATTATCTCAAACAAGAAAATATGATATATGATTGAATTATGGTCTTTATTTATTTATCTATTTTACAAGCTGACAAAATATATATTTTAAAAAACCAAAGAAAGAGACAAAAAATGAAAATAAACATTCTAGCTAAAATCTGCTGATACCACCATATCTTTTCCTAATATCAAATATCCATAAAACTAAAAAAATACAAATATCACCTCCTTCATCTTCCATACATTATAAATTACAGTCACCATTCTCACATTTCCACAAACCTAATCACCAAACAATATCCTTAAAAATAGCTTCCTTAAAAAAAAAAACAATGTCTAAAACACATGTTCTTCTTTTTCCAATTCCCATGCAAGGTCCAGTAAACTGCACACTTAAACTAGCTGAACTACTATGTCTAAACGGTCTAACTGTCACTGTTCTCAACACCGAACATATCCATCGTAACCTACTACG
>LBNU01019104.1:4850-25272 GCA_014162995.1 Artemisia annua
AAGACTAGAGAAAGAAACGATCAAACCACAACACGATTGTTTATCGTGGTTCGGCTACAAGGACTCTTTTTCCTTGCCCTACGTCCACGCCCCGAGTATCCAACTCGAGAGTTTAAAGCACTAGTCAACAAACTCCTTTCCCGGTGGAGAAACCTTTCAGACCAAACTTGCAATAAATCTCTCCAAGACAAACTAGGCCACATCAACTTATTACATGCATTGACTCAATGTGGAATGCTTACAAAAATGTGTAAGAACTATAGATGGTCAAACACATAAACTTTCCATAAATGCATATTGATGAGATGTGACACTTTCTTTTTAAAGAAGTAAGACCTATGTTATGTTTAAAAAGAAATGTAAAGTCTAGTTATACAAGACTTAAAACTAAAGTGATGTTTTACTATAAGCTAAAGTTTGTACTTTGTCATTAACAAAACTTAGCAAAGATCGTAAAATATAAATAACGTTTTTAGGCGATATTTGTATTAACAATATATTCAACCACTGATATAGAGAACAACTGTTCTGACCTCACTGAGTATCTTCACATATCAGAGCATAAACAACTCAGATATGTTGTATACCTCTTGATAAACACAGTCAAGCTTCGAAGAAGTCAAAAACCAAAACTGGATAAATACTTTGTAACCTGATGCGGAGTCAACTACCAAAGTACAAGGAGTTACAAACAACCAGAGTTTTAGGGGACTGAAAAATGTGTCTAAGACTCTGAAAGACTTATCAACTCAAAACCATCCTAAAGATCTACAAAGCCTGACTAGTTAACACTGATCAGACATATATTAGCTAATACTTAATTCATTTGAAAGGTATTTGCTAAATATGAAGAATGATCTGGCTGAAGTTCTCAGACACACTTAGGCGGAGTCATTTGAATTATAAAAGGAAAAACCCTTTGGAAGATAAGAACTCATTGATAGAAGGGAAAGAAACTTGCATGTAAAAATAGTTTTTAGCACAGTAAGGCAACCCTAGCCACACAAAGGCATGTGCACCTTACTTCCAGTTTGCTTCTAGTTTGCAAGTTACTATTGTCTCGTAACTACTAACAGTGTATCTCCCTAGTATATAAAGGGAGTATGGTAGAAGTGATAAGCAATCGATTCCACCACTAGAATCTTCCTCATCTAGTGCAGAATCTTCCTTTTCATAACTTGAAGAGTTTCATTTGTCATCACCAGGGATAGTATTTCGCAACTATCCATCGTAAAGCCTTCATCTTAAATTCTAAGTGAGACTGATATAATTGTAATGTACAAGTGAGTGTTATTAGTAGTAGCAGATCAAGATTGTGTAAACATGCTCTTATTTCTAATGATCATCGGTTATTATCATTTGCTCAAACTGTTGTTCGTACAACTCATGGTTTTACACAAAAATATCAGACCAACAGCGTTTTAGTGTGGAGAGATGATTTGCGCACTCCATAAAATTATTGGGACACTCTAATTTAGTGTGTTTGAACATTTATACCCTCACAGTTACCCTTATATTTCCACCCATGTGAGGGTACAAATGTCCAAACATACTAAATTGGAGTATCCCAATCATTTAGAGAGTGTTCAAATCATCTCCCTTTAGTGTGTGATATAGAAACTCTCTCTTCCTCTCCTCTTTTCTCTATCTCACAACTACACAACCATCACCATTAAGTCACCACCTTTTTGTGTTTAAGTTGATAACATGGGATCTTACAATTTATTTGTATTATATAATACTTGATAAAAATTATATTAATGAAATTAAATTTATTTGAAAGTTGGACAAGAAATATTTTTATTTAAGGTTAAAGTTAAATAAGAAATACTGCAAAAAGTCGAAGTGGACATTTTTTAAAAGACCGAGGGAGTAAAATCAATACTCCACTTGTCCCAAAATATAAGTCCATTTTGACCTTTTCAAAGTCTTTTTATTTCAACTTTCACCTTAATTACTTTTTTTCATGTTATATAATACTTGATGCAAACTATTTAAATTGATTTTAGTTTTAAATGTATTTTTATTGGTATACTTTTTATCAATTATTATATAACACGAAAAAATTTAATTAAGGTTAAAATGGCAAAGAAAAAACTTTAGAAAATAAAAAATAGGCTTATAATTTGGCTGGAAGGAGTTCTATCTACCACGCATTTTTCTTTTTGGATTTTTTATGAGATGTATTCACATGGGGTGTTGATATGCACAACATTTTATTTGATAAATACATCATCTCATACAAGTTATATAGCACACTATGCAACACTTTAATGAAAAAAATATAACGTATGCATCAAAAGTAGTGATATATGTATCAACCCCATTCACATGGATTTCACATATGTAACCATCAAAGCATGAAAAACATGATTACCCAAATATAGTAAAGTACATCGGTGGCATTAATACATGGAATTTTTGTTAAGGTAATGACTAGGTTCAATCCCGATAAGTTCAAATGTTGGTCTAGAATATTCCCTTGTTTTAAAATAGTTCAAACTTGAAGCAGTCATCTACACGTATTGTCTCAAACTATGTTCAAATGCTATTTTCGGTCCCTAAATAATTAAGTTATATATATAGAGTTCATTTAATTTGGTTAAAACCCTAAAATTTCCACTTTTGATAACCAAGCTTACGTTACTTATATTCTAATTGCATAAAGAGATTGTGTACTCTTTTGGAACAATTATTTGATATTTGTTTCTGTTTTCTCATTTTCTGTTTCTCGTTTCATATCTTGATCTCATTTTTAAAAAGCATACAAATAAAAATGCATTAACCGTGTAGCTTTTCTCAAAGTCTTCACTAAATTTGTCGTCTTCATATCGTATCTCCCACGGCCGCCATCTTCGTTCTTTTGTCGTATTCTATCTATATTATTTTCATAAACATTAAACACAAACCTGCACGTCAAAAATACTATTTTATGTAAAACACTGATATTAATACCTTAAGCATATGGGTATGGTGAGCTGACTTAAAGTATACTGAGATACGCATTATTATCACCGGATAAACTAAACTTAGTTAAAATTTTCCGATCTTGGTGTTTGAAATGTTCTTTCGAAATTTAACAACTGAATATAAAATTATTGGAAAACTCAAGAGCAAAAATAAAATATTATCAACTCCCGAAAAAGATACAAAACTACCATTTGAAAAAGATACAAAAAAGGCGGTATCGTTCAACTTGGCGGGAATTCTTTTAAAAGTGAGAACCTACAACTTATATAAACGAGTTAGAGCTTGGTCCCAACATGTATACCGCTTATTTACAACGATGATATAACTACCACGAGCATACGACCTTGGTTTCGTTAAATAGAAACAAAGATAAATGATTTACGGTATGTTCAAATGTGTATTATTCTCATCGGAGAAATTACACCCAGTTAAGATTTCTAGATTTTGTTTCACAAAGTAACAACTAAGTAGTCAATCTTTATGCCAATTAAAGGAAGGAATCAAAACGCTATCAACTCCCAACACAACACGAAACTAAACCGACACGGGAATAAACGATTTATGTTTCATTTTAAACAGGTACTTGCCTCTCAGGTAGTATCACGGTCGACCCACTTAACAACAATTAAAAACAAATCATGTCCATGTTAGGTTAACTGGCCCAACCGAGTTAAAACAGACTAACCATGTTAAACATATCGTGTTCATGTACTTTTATTATAACATAGGAACCGGAATCTAACTAGAAATGCCACCCACCTAAACAAGAACACTACATGTATCACATATGCATAAGTTAAAGGTTAATTTATGTAAATCCATTAGCTTATATAACCACACGAACACTGTCATTGTCAGTCACATTCGCAGGTCCCATCCTTCTATTTCTTGCACACATTGACTGCATGTTTTTTGTGTGACAACTCAGCCATGTCAACAGAGCCCAACAACAAATACCCAAAAATAGTCCGGGTCATAGTCTCCGACCCGGATGCCACTGACTCATCGTCCGACGAATCTTCAGTAACTGACCGATCATCTGGCAAGAAAGTTGTCAGGGAGATTGTTCTTGGTGTCAAAGCTAGAGATGGAGAGGTGAAAGTGGGTCAAGAGGAGCCTCAAATGAAGAAGTTTCCTGGTGTTAGAAGGAGGAAATGGGGCAAATGGTGCTCAGAAATCCGTGACCCGTTTATCAAGAAACGGATCTGGTTGGGTACTTTTAAAACTGCTGAAGAAGCTGCCAAGGTTTATAATGCTAAGAAGGAGGAGTTTGAAGCAAGGAAAATGGGCCAGAACCCGGTCGTGGCATCCGGTTCGGGTTATGACCCGACCCGGAAGATGGAGTCGGGTATGGTCCGGGTGGGTAACGGTGATGACGGTAAGAAGGTGGTCGGTTCGAGCGGACCGGGTGGGTTGGGTCATGACCCATGGGTTGTGAGGATCCGTGGTCCGGTGGACGTTCTAAAGATGGAAGGTGGTGAAGTGAAGAAGGAGGAGATCGGGTTGAAGAGGGTCCGACCCGTGGGTTTTGGAAATGGGGTGACTTTTAAGACCCCAAAGTTTGAAGCTTGAAGTCATGATGTGTTGTTATAAATGGGAGAATAAAGTTACCATTAGTTTATGGTTCAGGGTGTTATGGGGTAGGGGTTTTATTAGATTGGTATGGTGAATTATGGTTCTGTTTAATTAGCATGATCAGATTATAGCTCAATGTTTGTTATATGAGCAGTATTGTACATGTAGTGAAGTTATAAGATGATCAATGATATAAAAGTTGCTAGAAAATGTTTATTGTTTTCATGTTTTTTTAGATATCTTATGGACATGTTTTTGTTTTATTGTTACTTAGATGCTTTGAACGATCATACCATGAATCCATGATATTCAACTTGATATAACTTATGCAAACTAATTGTGATGATTTTTGTTTATTTGTTTTGGTGATATCTAAGGGATGTTTATTTATTTATTTATTTATTTCAACGGCTAGTTTGCCGTTAGTGATTCGAGTCGTGCAGTAACATTCAAGCGGGTAGTGTGACTTCCTCGAACCATCACTGGAATAAATCCCACTCCTTTCTTCCGCTAATTGATGTTTATGAATGCCGAATTTATTACAAAGGTTTGCTTTTCGTTTTCAGACAAATGCAATGACATTGGTTGGTGATAATGCGATGATTTACTATGTCTATAAATAAAACCGTAGTTGATATTAGAAATTTGACATTAAGTTTATAGTAGACGTATTTAAAAATGTTATTTATAGTAGACGTATATAATTTCATTAATATAGTTATTATCAATACATTATACACTCTATATTCGAAATAACTATGTGGCAATCAATGGCAGAGCTTGTTCGAAATTACCCTTGTTAGCATTAGAAGTTCCGAATTTAACTACAAAACACTAATATGCAATGACCGTGTGACATCTGCAAGCAATTACGGCAATGAAATAATTTATAGTAGTTTGTGCTGATTCACAATATTGAAATAACTAGTATTCGAAATAACTAGTATTGATAATAAAATAATTTATCAATACACTCTATATTCTAAATAACTAGTATTGATTTCGTGGTTAAATTCAAATCCATGGCACTCGATGGCAGAGCTTGTTCGAATTTACCCTTGTTAGCATTAGAAGTTCCGAAGTTAACTACAAACACTAATATGCAATGACCTTGTGATATCTGCAAGCAATTACGGCAATGAAATAATTTATAGTAGTTTGTGCTAATTCACAATAATGAAAATAATTGGAAGAAATCTTAGTCTAAGTTACATATGTTAATGTCTTTGGATATTGTAATTAGACGATATAAGTTCCGCATCAGGAGAAGCTAGATATGTTGCCGACGAGCAATTGACATAGATTACACTTGATTTATGACTTCTATTATTTTCAAACTGTTTAACGACGTTAGTTGGTTAGATGTTGAGTTTTACATCTAACTTTGTAACGTAGACATGTGCATTGCCATTTCATTGTGTCGAAATTGAATTATAGCATCAGTATTGGTGCAAAAATGCATAATTCAAAGGTGCTTTTCTTCTTTATTACAATTAGATATTCTCCGCAGCTTCATTTCTTCATTAAGTCGAAAGGCCCTAGAAGTCGACAACACATGGCTGTATAATCTCTCTTACTAGAAGCTGCCTCTCTTATCAACGTCTGCATAAATATTTTTGGAACCACGAAGAAGGATATGCTGATAAAATAAAGCTAGCGAGATGCTAAAGCCTTGCAGTATCATGTTCGAGTACAAGAATAAGGCAACTAGCCAAGTAGCATCCAAACATACGTAATCCATGGCGCGTTTAGCGCTTTTGATATTGCTGATTAAGTTGCTAAGGTTTACAATGCGGAGAAAGAGGAAGTTCAATTGAGTTAACCGGGTCAAGCTCATTGGGTCACTGGTGTTTCTAAGAAGGTGGTTGGGTTGGGTCATGACCCGAACATAAGTCGATTAGTTGTGAAATCCATTGCTCGACAAAGCTTGAAACTTTCACATTAAAGATTTAGGTGAACTCTTAATAGATATCGAGAATAACTCATCAATTTATGGTGTCGTGAGGTAGTGTTTTATTAAATTGGTATGGCAAATTTAGGGCTCAAATTATTAAGATTCGGTGGTATCTGAATGCTTAGATATGAGTAGTATTCTACAATGGTAAAGTTATGAGATGATCAATGGTTAATTAAAAAGGCTAGATAATGTTTCTTATTTTATTTTCTTAGGTATATGATAGATATTAATGTGTGCGAGTGGTTTAGTACATTTTCTACATACTATAGGTGCTTTGGATGATCATATTATAGCTGGATGGATTTATATTTCCTTTTATGAGCTTGATATTCAGCTTGTTATATGTTATGCAATTGTCTGTGATGTATGGTTTCTTGTTGTATCTAGTGCTGGACTTTGTGGTTATTACAGTTACCTTTCATTGCCATAATTTGTCTAATGGTTAATTTGGCGGTATTCTCTATTATGATGGTTTGGTTATATGTAGTTTCATACAAAGATGAATACAATGATGCTTATTGCGGATATATAGGTGTTATTGCGATGATTCTTTATGTTCACGCCTAGAAAAAAATTAGCCATAAAGTTTGACTTGCGGATTATCGATCATTACTCTATCTATATGCTACTTCTGATGTTTGTTGCTTATATCTTAACATCCATTTTGTATGGCAGAGGTATTTTAAATGTTGTAGGAGTCGAGATTTTTTAACTCATATTTAGTTACAGTTTAATTCTGACAGATGACTATTATCTGATAGAGTTTGTTTACGCTTATCCTTGGTTAACAATGGAGTGATTAGAACTAAAATCACCAATATGCTGATAAGAAAATGAACTTCTGCTTTATGGTAACAACGCATGAGGTTTTCTTTCCATATTAAATTTTGACAAAAATACACTGTTGGTCCCTAAACTTGTCCAAAAGCATCACAGGGGCCCAAACTTGAAATGATTAGTCGCTGTGAGTCTAAAAATCAAGTTTTTGAGGCCGACTGAGTCCCTTTGACCGTAATCCGTTGGTCAACACGGTTATTTGTTGTCTTTTTTGATTTTAGTTAAGGGCATAACAGTCATTTCATTTATTTGGGTTATCATATAAATTTTCTGCTCTACTTTTCTTCCACTTTTGGTTTCATCACACACACACACACATCATCATCATCATCATCATCTTTGGGATTCCCATGTCTGTCGTCTAACGGCTGACTACGCGAGTGAGTATTAAAAGTGTCATTGAAATGATTAGCCTTTTCAGAGACCAGCAGCTGATTCGTATTTTCTTTAGTCATTGAAGGTTTTTTGACTTGATTCTTGTGGTAACTGTTGAAATAATAAGCTAAGGGTGTGTTTTGTCATATTGGTATTCTTTATTTATGTCTTTGCAGGTATGGATAAAAGGTTGAGGGACTGAAAGTTATATAATTGAAAGATGCTGGACTAAAGATGCAGAGTGGATAAAGACTCAAGTCAGCTATGGTCAAGGCTTTATATACCTCTCTTTCTCTCATAATTGTATCTTTCGTTTAGGGTTTACTGTGTGTTTTTCTCACACACAGCCGTTTTAGTTGTTAGTGCTAAGATCTTTGTAATATTTCTTTTTTATTTCTGGTATTGTAAAACTCTTATAAATGCATCAACCATAAGAGGTGGTTGGTTGGGTTGATGCTTAACAAATTCTGTTTTGGTAAATCTTGTTAAATCATTCTCTTTGTATAAATTTAACATGGTATCAGAGACAGGTTGGCTTTGATACAAAGGGTTTTGATTTTAATTGGTTTTCTAAAAATTAGGCTTTCGTTAATTTGGGGGTTTTTGGTTTCTTGGTCAGATCTTACTAGATCTAAGTGTAATTGGGTCGATTAGTGGTTTAATTGAACAATTGGGTGTCAATTGGAGGTCAATTGATAATTTGCAATTTTTAGGGTTTTCTAAAAATTGGGGTTTTTTAATTCTGGGTTGTGATTAACGCGTGTTAATCAAGTTCTTTAGTTGGGATTGTTGTAGATCTTGATTATTGGAGTGTCGTCAAAATTAGGGTTTCCTGTATCAAACCCTAATTCAGGATTTGAGTTTTGTTCTTGAATCATAGATTTGTTATATTCTGGTGTATTGTTTGTTACATATTGTCTTTTTCTAATTTGGTATTTTTTTTGTTTTGTTTCAGGTATTGATTCTTGGTTGGTTTCCGCTGCTTGATTGGGTATTTGGTTTATTGATCTTCTTGATCGATTTTTTGCTAGGAGTTGCGTTCACTGTANCATCTTGACTTTTTCATAAAACTCGATATTGTTTTGTAGCATGAAATACTAAAACGACGATACATGCCAACCTACAACAACGAACATTAAATCTCTGAAGAACTACAAAACAATGATGCACAATTACAGTAACCCCGACTACACACCTAATAATTAAAACAGCTCCAAACTCCATCATGTCGTACTTTCTCTTTTGCTTGAATTTTCATACACTCATTTATCCATATATGTTTACCGCGATTCCTGGAACCATGCAGGATTCCAGGATTGAAATAGAGAAATTAATCTGTCTTCAATTCTCCGTAACATAGTTTCTTAAAAGTTGATTTGATATATAGAAGGTTTTATATTAAAATCTTATATCCTTTTCACTTGATAGTGTGTGCCACTCACTTTTTTTTTTTTTTTTTTTTACACATTTTCATTAATTTTTAAAAATAGATAAATAAAAAAATAATAAACTAAAAAGAATACAAAGCAACATTACAACAACTTGTTACAAGCTCAAATAAAAACACCCATCGAATCTAACAAAATCTAAATTATAAGCCTATACGTATGAACAATCAATGAGAGACATAGATATAAAAAAACAACTCCAAGTGAATCTTTACAGAACGGTTTTGAAACACAACAACCACGAATTCTATATCCACTAAAGATTGTCCAATAGGCCAGTATATCTGTCATGAAATGTGTTGAAATAATAAGCTAAGGGTGTGTTTTGTCATATTGGTATTCTTTATTTATGTCTTTGGAGGTATAGATAAAAGGTTGAGGGACTGAAAGTTATATAATTGAAAGATGCTGGACTAAAGATGTAGAGTGGATAAAGACTCAAGTCAGCTATGGTCAAGGCTTTATATACCTCGCTTTCTCTCATAATTGTATCTTTTTTCGTTTAGGGTTTACTGTGTGTTTTTCTCACACACAGCCGTTTTAGTTGTTAGTGCTAAGATCTTTGTAATCTTTCTTTTGTATTTATGGTATTGTAAAACTATTATAAATGCATCAACCATAAGGGGTGGTTGGTTGGGTTGATGCTTAACAAATTCTGTTTTGGTAAATCTTGTTAAATCATTCTCTTTGTATAAATTTAACATGGTATCAGAGACAGGTTGGCTTTGATACAAAGGGTTTTGATTTTAATTGGTTTTCTAAAAATTAGGGTTTCGTTAATTTGGGGGTTTTTGGTTTCTTGGTCAGATCTTACTAGATCTAAGTGTAACTGGGTCGATTAGTGGTTTAATTGAACGATTTGGGTGTCAATTGGAGGTCAATTGATAATTTGCAATTTTTAGGGTTTTCTAAAAATTGAGGTTTTTTAATTCTGGGTTGTGATTAACGCGTGTTAATCAAGTTCTTTAGTTGGGATTGTTGTAGATCTTGATTATTGGAGTGTCGTCAAAATTAGGGTTTCCTGTATCAAACCCTAATTCAGGATTTGAGTTTTGTTCTTGAATCATTGATTTGTTATATTCTGGTGTATTGTTTGTTACATATTGTCTTTTTCTAATTTGGTATTTTTTTTGTTTTGTTTCAGGTATTGATTCTTGGTTGGTTTCCGCTGCTTGATTGGGTATTTGGTTTATTGATCTTCTTGATCGATTTTTTGCTAGGAGTTGCATTCACTGTAACACCTCTCGCACCCTTTTTAGGTTTTTTTCTAGGCTTTTAGAAATTGCATGAGAAGGAGTGTAGGTTTCAGGGATTGTGGTGTTTTGAGATTGATTGGGGTTTAATTGTGACTGAGGAGATATAAGGTGTGCTTGTTTTTGTTTCTTTTGCTGTTTTTTGGTTTTCTTTGACTTGTCATCATGGCTGGTGATGATGGCAAGGGTGGTAAAGGTCCATCTGGTTCAGGAGGTAGTTCTGAACAGATAGATCAGTTTGACCCATTGTACTTGCATAGTAATGATACTAATGGAATACCTTTAATAAACTTTAAACTGGAAGGTCCAGAAAATTATAAAGTTTGGTCTGCTGCTATTACTATAGCATTTCACACAAAAAATAAACTTGGTTTTATAAATGGGAAAATTGTTAGGCCTACTGAAAATGGTTTTATGCAAGAACAATGGGATAGGTGTAACTCTGTGGTTTTATCTTGGATTCTTGGTTGTGTTTCACAAGAAGTGTTTATGGGACAAATTTACTCTAAAAATGCTAAACAAGTTTGGGATGAATTGAAAGAAACATATGATAAACAAGATGCTTCTATAATCTTTAATATGCATTATAAAATTCAATCATTCACTCAATCTGGATTAACTCTCTCTGAATATTATCACAAGTTTAATGCTCTGTGGAGGCAATATGACTCTTTAGTCAGTTTGCCAGAGTGTACTTGTGATGGTTCTGATAAACTTGAGGCACATAATAATTTGATTAAACTGATGCAGTTCTTGATGGGTTTGGATTAGATTTATGCTCCTATTAGGAGTATAATCCTTACCACTGATCCTATTCCTGATGTGAAAGGAGCCTTTGCTACCTTGTCCAGGGATGAATCACATAGAACTGCTAATGTTCATAACTCTGCTTCTAAGTCTGATAACTCTGCTTTTGTTTCTAGGACTAATCCTAGGAACTCTAGTTGGTCTGCAAACAAAAACTCTTTCTCTAATAATAACACTAATCAGCCCAGAAGGCTCAATAGACCTAACTTGGTTTGTACTCATTGTAAAATGAATGGTCATACTGTTGACAGATGTTTTGAGTTGGTTGGATATCCAGCTGGTTTTCAAAAGAAAAATGNAAAAAAATAAACTTGGTTTTATAAATGGGAAAATTGTTAGGCCTACTGAAAATGGTTTTATGCAAGAACAAAGGGATAGATGTAACTCTGTGGTTTTATCTTGGATTCTTGGTTGTGTTTCACAAGAAGTGTTTATGGGACAAATTTACTCTAAAAATGCTAAACAAGTTTGAGATGAATTGAAAGAAACATATGATAAACAAGATGCTTCTATAATCTTTAATATGCATTATAAAATTCACTCATTCACTCAATCTGGATTAACTCTCTCTGAATATTATCACAAGTTTAATGCTCTGTGGAGGCAATATGACTCTTTAGTCAGTTTGCCAGAGTGTACTTGTGATGGTTCTGATAAACTTGAGGCACATAATAATTTGATTAAACTGATGCAATTCTTGATGGGTTCAGATGAGATTTATTCTCCTATTATGAGTATAATCCTTACCACTGATCCTATTCCTGATGTGAAAGGAGCCTTTGCTACCTTGTCCAGGGATGAATCACATAGAACTGCTAATTTTCATAACTCTGCTTCTAAGTCTGATAACTCTGCTTTTGTTTCTAGGACTAATCCTAGGAACTCTAGTTGGTCTGCAAACAAAAACTCTTTCTCTAATAATAATACTAATCAGCCCAGAAGGCTCAATAGACCTAACTTGGTTTGTACTCATTGTAAAATGAATGGTCATACTGTTGACAGATGTTTTGAGTTTGTTGGATATCCAGCTGGTTTTCAAAAGAAAAATGGTTTTAATCAGAACAATGCTAGTAATAATTCATTTTCAGGACATAAAGATAAGCCTGCTAGTTCATCTAATTCATTCACAGATGAACAATATCAGAGGCTTATGGCTCTTATCAGTGAAAAGTCTGGAAACAATAGTATTCCTGCAAATGTTGCAGGTACTAATTGTGTTATTAGCTTTTCTCATTCTAAATTCTTTAATCACAACACTAATATAAGCACATATAATATATACATTGGTTGGATTATTGATTCTGGTGCAAGTCAACATATGACTTACACCATTTTAAACATGTTCAATGTCATTGATGTTTCAAAGTTAAATATGACAGTTGGTCATCCTAATGGGACTAAAGCACAAGTTACACATATTGGTAGTTTGAAATTGACTGATAAGTTAACTATTCATGATGTACTGGTTGTGCCAGGATATCAAGTTAGCTTATTGTCAGTTCACAAACTTAATAAAGATAACAAATGCAAAGTCATTTTTGATGAAGATATTTGTTTTCTTCAGGATTCTGTTCTAAGGACCCAGATGGGGACTGGTAATCAAAGTAATGGACTGTATTTTCTTAATACAGGTAAAAAGTTAATCAATAATAACACTCAAGTTTGTTGTTTGTCTAAGTGCATATGGCATAACAGACTTGGTCACCCTTCAGACCAAGTCTTGAACATACTAAAACACAAACTTAAGCTTGAAAATGAATCTAAAATTGATCCTTGTGATGTTTGTCATAAGGCTAAACAAACAAGGGATCCTTTTCCTCTTAGTGAACATCAAACCAATGAAGTTGGACAGATTGTTCACTTAGATGTTTGGGGCCCTTATAAAGTACAAAGTAAAGAAGGGTATAAGTATTTTTTTAACTGTTGTTGATGATTTTTCTAGAGCAGTATGGGTGTTTTTGTTAAAAGGGAAAACTGAGGTGTTTTCAAATATTGTCACTGTCTTTAATCTGATTAAAAATCAGTTTGGTAAAAGTGTAAAGATTTTTAGAAGTGATAATGGAACTGAGTTTGTGAATCAAAATATGGATAAGTTTTGTAAAGATAATGGTATTCATCAACAAACTTCATGTTCTTATACCCCTCAACTAAATGGTTTGGCAGAAAGAAAACATAGACACTTGTTAAATGTTGCAAGAGCCCTCATGTTTCAGGGGGGAATTCCTTTGAACATGTAGTCTGAATGCATTCTAACTGTTGTTTACTTAATCAACAGGACACCAAGTTCAGTGCTATCTGGAAAGTCACCTTATGAAATAATCTATAACTGTGAACCTAATCTCTCTCTTTTAAAGGTTTTTGGATGTCTGTGTTTTTCAACAGTGTTGAATAACTCAGATAAGTTTTCTCCTAGGTCAGAAAAATGTGTCTTTATTGGTTATTCTTTTAACAAAAAGGGTTATAAGTTGTTTAGTTTGGAAAGTAAAAAAGTGTTTTATTCAAGGGATGTAAAATTTTATGAAACAGTTTTTCCTTTTAAACATAATTCTGAAAATAAATATTTTGAGTTTGAATATCAAAACACTAATAGTCAAAACTTTTTTAATTCTGGCCTAGGAACATCAGATGAACCCTATGATGATAAGAGAGAGAAAGAGCCTATTAAGGTTTCTGAAAGAAGTGAAGGCATAGACCCTTCTTCACTTGGAGGCTCATCTGTGAACATCAATAAGGATGAGGTGGAGCATCATGATGTCACAACTGATGATGTCAACAGTGAAAAAGAGGAGAATGCAACACTTGATGACAATAATNAAGATAACAAATGCAGAGTCATTTTTGATGAAGATATTTGTTTTCTTCAGGATTCTGTTCTAAGGACCCAGATGGGGACTGGTAATCAATGTAATGGACTGTATTTTCTTAATACAGGTAAAAAGTTAATCAATAATAACATTCAAGTTTGTTGTTTGTCTAAGTGCATATGGCATAACAGACTTGGTCACCCTTCAGACCAAGTCTTGAACATACTAAAACACAAACTTAAGCTTGAAAATGAATCTAAAATTGATCCTTGTGATGTTTGTCATAAGGCTAAACAAACAAGGGATCATTTTCCTCTTAGTGAACATCAAACCAATGAAGTTGGACAGATTGTTCACTTAGATGTTTGGGGCCCTTATAAAGTACAAAGTAAAGAATGGTATAAGTATTTTTTAACTGTTGTTGATGATTTTTCTAGAGCAGTATGGGTGTTTTTGTTAAAAGGGAAAACTGAGGTGTTTTCAAATATTGTCACTGTCTTTAATCTGATTAAAAATCAGTTTGGTAAAAGTGTAAAGATTTTTAGAAGTGATAATGGAACTGAGTTTGTGAATCAAAATATGGATAAGTTTTGTAAAGATAATGGTATTCATCAACAAACTTCATGTTCTTATACCCCTCAACAAAATGGTTTGGCAGAAAGAAAACATAGACACTTGTTAAATGTTGCAAAAGCCCTCATGTTTCAGGGGGGAATTCCTTTGAACATGTGGTCTGAATGCATTCTAACTGCTGTTTACTTAATCAACAGGACACCAAGTTCAGTGCTATCTGGAAAGTCACCTTATGAAATAATCTATAACTGTGAACCTAATATTCCTTTGAACATGTGGTCTGAATGCATTCTAACTGCTGTTTACTTAACCAACAGGACACCAAGTTCAGTGCTATCTGGAAAGTCACCTTATGAAATAATCTATAACTGTGAACCTAATCTCTCTCTCTCTTTTAAAGGTTTTTGGATGTCTGTGTTTTTCAACAGTGTTGAATAACTCAGATAAGTTATCTCCTAGGTCAGAAAAATGTGTCTTTATTGGTTATTCTTTTAACAAAAAGGGTTATAAGTTGTTTAGTTTGGAAAGTAAAAAAGTGTTTTATTCAAGGGATGTAAAATTTTATGAAACAGTTTTTCCTTTTAAACATAATTCTGAAAATAAAGATTTTGAGTTTGAATATTAAAACACTAATAGTCAAAACTTTTTTAATTCTGGCCTAGGGACATCAGATGAACCCTATGATGATAAGAGAGAGAAAGAGCCTATTAAGGTTTCTGAAAGAAGTGAAGGCATAGACCCTTCTTCACTTGGAGGCTCATCTGTGAACATCAATAAGGATGAGGTGGAGCATCCTGATGTCACAACTGATGATGTCAACAGTGAAAAGGAGGAGAATGCAACACTTGATGACAATGATAAAATATCTGAGGGTGATGATGATTATTATCAAGAATTTAATGATATGTTTCATGAAACCATTGTAACACCTGTGGTGACTCCAGAAAGATTAGCAAACATGAGAACTTATAAAAGACATTCTAGTAGAAAGTCTGTACCTCCTGTTAAACTAAGTGATTATATTCTGGATGGAAAAGTAAAATATGGAATTGATAAATCTGTTAATTATAGTAAGCTCAGCAAGGAAAATTATGTGTTTTCCACTAGTCTTAATAAAATCATTGAACCTAAAACTTTTGCTGAAGCTAGTAAGAATCCTAAATGGAATGATGCAATGAATGATGAGGTTGAAGCATTAAACAGAAATGAAACTTGGGAAGTTGTTGAACTCCCTGATGGGAGAAGAGCAATTGGATCCAAGTGGGTTTGGAAAATTAAATATAAATCTGATGGAAATGTTGAAAGATACAAAGCTAGGCTAGTAGCCAAAGGCTATAATCAAAAAGAAGGTATTGATTATGAAGAGACTTTTTCTCCAGTAGTAAAAATTGTTACTGTGAGAATCATAATCAGTATTGCTGTGCAAAATAGCTGGCCTTTGTTTCAACTTGATATTAATAATGCTTTTTTATATGGTGAATTAGAAGAAGATGTTTATATGCAGTTACCTGAAGGTTATTTTGACAAAAATGACAAAAGGGTATGCAAATTAAAGAAATCTTTGTATGGTTTAAAACAAGCACCAAGAAAGTGGAATGAGAAACTTGTGTCTGTTCTAAAAGAGAATGGCTTTTGTCAAAGCAAAAGTGATTTTTCTTTGTTCACAAAGACAGATAAAGATGTGTTTCTTGTTTTACTTGTGTATGTTGATGATATTGTCATCACTGGTAATAATGTCAATGAAATTGAAAAAGTCAAAGAATTTCTAAGAACAAAATTTCTAATTAAAGACTTGGGAAAGTTAAAGTACTTTCTGGGCATTGAAGTTCTAGAAGATGATACTGGTTTGTGTTTAACACAAAGAAAGTATTGCCTGGAATTACTTGCTGAGTTTGGAATGCTTGCTTGTAAACCAAGTAAGTCTCCAATTGAATCTGTGAATGTCTCAGATAAGAATAAAATGAAAAGTGTTAAAGATGAACCATTATTTGGTGTTAACAATTATCAAAAGCTAGTTGGAAAACTCATTTACTTAACTTTGACTAGACCTGATTTATCTTATGCAGTTCACTGCTTAAGTCAGGTTATGCATAATCCTATGCAGTCTCATTTGAAACTTGCTTTTAGAGTGTTAAGGTATCTTAAAGAATCACCAGGTAAAGGTATCACCTTTAGCAAAAATGGTTGTTGTGATATGAAAGTATTTGTTGACTCTGATTGGGCAAAATGCAAGGTTACTAGAAAGTTTGTAACTGGTTTTGCTGTGTTTCTGGGAAAAATCTTGTTTCTTGGAAAAGTAAGAAACAATTTGTGTTAGATAGGTCTTCTGCAGAAGCAGAATTCAGGGCTATGTGTAATGTTACATGTGAAGTGATGTGGATTTTGAAGATCTGTAAAGATCTGAATGTGCAGGTTGAGTTACCTGTGGAGATGTTTTGTGATAATAGTAGTGCAATGCAAATTGCACAAAATCCTGTATTACATGAAAGGTCAAAACATTTTGAAATAGATTTGTTTTTTATAAGGGATAAGATTTCTGAAGGAATCATTAAAACTGCAAAGATCAAATCTGAGAATAATATAGCTGACATTTTTACAAAAGGATTAAGTATTTTTGAGCACAGAAAGTTTTGTGAAATGTTGAAGCTTAAAGATTTTTATAAGCCTTAGCTTAAGGGGGGATGTTGAAATAATAAGCTAAGGGTGTGTTTTGTCATATTGGTATTCTTTATTTATGTCTTTGCAGGTATGGATAAAAGGTTAAGGGACTGAAAGTTATATAATTGAAAGATGCTGGACTAAAGATATAGAGTGGATAAAGACTCAAGTCAGCTATGGTCAAGGCTTTATATACCTCGCTTTCTCTCCTAATTGTATCTTTTTCGTTTAGGGTTTACTGTGTGTTTTTCTCACACACAGCCGTTTTAGTTGTTAGTGGTAAGATCTTTGTAATCTTTCTTTTGTATTTCTGGCGTTGTAAAACTCTTATAAATGCATCAACCATAAGGGGTGGTTGGTTGGGTTGATGCTTAACAAATTCTGTTTTGGTAAATCTTGTTAAATCATTCTCTTTGTATAAATGTAACATTTATGTTGCTCATTCTTCCTCGAAGGGATCATTATGTTCCGAATTTACTAATGAAACTCTTGGTAGAAGAATCCGCAACCAATACCAGGTTTAATTTTTTTCATTTTTTTCACATAAAACTATAAATCACGAACTAAGAAAATAACGCTGATTATACGAACTAACAAAATAACGAAAATAGATGTTCTCAACCTTTTAACCTTAAAAAGTTTGTCTTCTTATAGTAGTAATTAGAGCACCGGGTGTCATGGCTTGGCACCTTGCGCCAACCCCATTTGACATGTGCCAACTGCCAAGGTGGTGTTGTGCCGGCGCCAAACCAAATGCGTCAGGAAGAATATATTTTTTAATAATTTCAGTGTTAATCGGAGCGACTTGAATGCATATTTTTGGATAAGTTAAGTAATATAAATGTTGTGTTTTGCAAGTTCAATGACGTGTATGTATATTTTTCTAAGTTCAGTGACCCAAATGACCTGTTTCATAAGTTTGCTAGCTTCGGCACACTTTTTAAAAAAAATTAGTTCACATAAGAAGAATGTCTAGATATAATCACTTACTCATTATAGTTGATGATGATTCAGACACCGATCATTTATTAACGCCATCATCTTCAAACGCAAATCTTTTGAACTATAATGACAATGATGATGGTTATGCTTTTGCTTGTTTTATTTATAGCACGGAAGCTAAGCAAGGTACGACTATGTGCACGGGTCCTGCTTGTTTTTAGCCAAGGGAGGTTCAAGCATAAAGCATTGAGTCTTTTCTATTCAAGTTTTGAAATTTCTAAAATCCAAGATCAATACTCAATGTAGATAAAAAGTCCTGGCATCCTTAGGCGTTTTGTTTACCTGTAAAACCCGACATTTCTGAACTATAATTTTTGCTTCGTTTAAAATTTATCCTAAGTTGGAATTATTATTAACATGACATTATGAACTACGCCTTATAAAAAAATAATAATAAAAAAAAATCATTATATAAACTAATTAAATACTAACCTAAGTTAACTAAAACTAATCCTAGTCATGTAATTTGTAACGTATATATAAAGAATGTTATGCATTTGTTTTTGTTCCAAGCATGTACAACCGACTTTCGTTTTTGTCTTTTGTCTCGCCAAGTATTGAAAGGATAACAACCAGAAGCCTTCACGATTAAGAAAATTGCATATATTCTTTTTAACCGCCTATGTGATTACCTATATTACTTAACACGTTTTTCCCCTCCTCTCACAAACCGCCTTCTTGTTTCTCTCCTTGCACAACAACCAGAAAACTAAACACAAAAACTCACTCGTCTGCTGCCAAGATCAAGAGGAAGTGATAGCAAGTTGGTGTCGACTTTGTTCCAGCCTTGGTGTAGTATCGATCCGTGTACTTTACTCTCTGTAGTCTCCTTGTCTCGGCATCACTAAGTCGACATGTCATATGTGCAAACAAGGCTTATCAACATGCTAAGGAACTGTAAGAACCATGCTCAGAAACCTCTTGAAATCATGTTAGTATATATATACTTTATTGCCTCGTTTTCTTGTCACCTGAACTCATATATATGCGTCTATACAAACTGGTTTTGTGTCGAGTTTTGTAAGCAGTTTTGTGTCCTTCAGCAGCCTCTATATTCGACCTATAGCCCTTCTAAAACAAGACCAATAAACATGCTGTAGAACCTATTGAATCATGCCTAAGTTTACACGTTATAAAGCCACATAAATCACAACCATATACGCCTATGTAAACTATTTTCTGTCGTGAGTATAAACTGTTTTGTGTCACTTGTTCCATCCCTATATCGACCCTAATATATCACTAATCAAGCACTAAAAACCTGTTATAAATGGTCATTAATGTGGCGCTAAAAATCAGAAACTCTAGGCTGCCTATTTAACGCAAGAGTTATAATTTTATGTGAGGTTTCGCTTTACTTTTGGCTCGTTGAAAACTGATGTGTGTGGGCTGTTTTTGTGTGACGTTTGAGTGAATTTTGAACCTGTTCTTCACTTGTTACTAATCATGTTTAGGGGGCTGGTTTGTTGTCATTGGCTGCTTGTTTGTTTTCCCCTCGCACCACCTTTAAAACCGCCTAACCACATGCCCTTCTGGCCTAGAAATCCCTTGAAATATATATATATACACATAGGCCCTAAATGCAACTATATGAAGGACTCCTAAGTTATAGTCTAGGTTAATCCACCTAATTCTCTATAACCTTGGCTCTGAATACCAATCTGTCACACCTCGCCAAAGGCGGAATCGCGAGGATGCAACTTCATAGGAATCATCACAACACAGGTGTCTAATAGAGAAAACTAAATGCAATAAAATAGAGCAATGTTCCAAACACTAAGTGCTGCAACAATACCCCAAAACATAATCAAACCACAATAATATCCAAAGGTATCTTCAATCGAAGTATGAAAGTACCAACGGAAAACGTAAAGCAAAAACAACCAATCCAAATGTATCAAGTTCCACACATAACCATAATCTTCATAATATGCAACTAAGTCTTGCCTAATTGCTCTCCTCGGTCTTGGCCTTAGAATGCTCACCTGAAAATGATGCTTAAAAACGTCAACATAATGTTGGTGAGATTCATAGGTTTAGACACATAACATCATCCATCAGGTTACTGTGATCATAAAAAATTAGCTATGCAGATAGTTAACATTATTATACTTACTACATGTCATCCATATCATCCATATCATACCATCACAAACCATAATC
>LBNU01019106.1:0-10534 GCA_014162995.1 Artemisia annua
CATCCCGAAGTGAGGAGGACAGAATTGAACAACTTGAATTGATGGCACCACCCCTTGTACAAAATGTCAATGTCAATGATTCACCTCTCGGACCAGGTAACACAGGTCGAAGTGATGAGGCTAGTCTGGAACAAATCAAAGTATTGATGGGTAAATGTACCACTTTGGAAACCAAGTGTCAAAACTTGGAATCCAAAGTACATGCTCTTGAAGGTCTCACAGCTGCTCAGGGAACCATGATCAATACATTGAAGCAACAAATGGAGTCATTACAACAACAAGTTTCTTCTGCTAACACTGCTGCTGGTTTGGGAGAGGATGCTTCCAAACAGGGGAGGAATGGCACAGGTTCAGGGGAGGAAATTAGGGGTACTAAAATTGTTGCTGGGGTTGAAGTTCAAAATATTGCAAATGATGACTCTGCTGCTCTAATCTCTGTTGATGAGACTACTGCTATAGAAGACTCTGCTGCTATTGCTTTAGAGACAAATATTGATAAAGGTGTTATTGATGATGCTGGTTTAGCTTCAGGGGAGGCTAAGGGTGATGATCATGTGGAAAGTAGTGATAATGCAGATATGTATGTGGTGGTGAATAAGGATAATCAAGAAGCTGTGATGGAAAAGATTGCTAAGACTGTTGCTCCAGAGTCTGCTGCTAAAGAGACTACTGTTGATGAAACTATTAGTAACTCTGCTGCTGGATCAGGTGAGAACTCTGTTGCAAATGCTTTGCTAATGCTTCAAGAGAAATCTCCAACTGAACATACATCACAACCACCTCAACCAGAACCAATCAAATCTGCACCATCTCAACCAACATCTCTTTCACAACCAATTCATGTGTCATTATTACCCACAAAAGGAGTTTTGATTAGAGAACCTTCACAAACAATTCCAAAGGCAAAACCAGTTGCTTCAAGCACTGATAAAGGAAAAGGAAAGATAGTTGAAGAAGCTGTTTCTGGTTCTAGTGATGAAGAAGAAGAATATAAGAAATTGCCTAAGGAATATTGGCCTAGAGAGAAGCTTGTGGAGGCTGATAGAGTTTTGGCTATATAGGTTGCTATGGATGACATAGAAATAGAAGGTGAAGATGTTAATGCTGAACAAGCTAGGCTGCTAGCAGAACATGAAGTTCTTGAAGCTTTGAAATCCAGAAGAAGTAAAGAGGATGAGTCAAAGTCAAAGAATGATGAATATGACTATGAGCCTACACCTGAAGAAGTTGATTATTTGATAAGGAATAATCCTGAGGTTAACAAGAAAGCCATAGAAGTTCATGCTGATGTTACTTTAACCACAGAGCAAAAGACTGCACAGCTGCATGATTTCATTAAAATGATTAATGATCAAGCTTTTGACTATGTGTCAAATGTAATCAAAGGCAAGCAATAATCAAGTGATGTTCATCATATATCTACTCAGGCTGGAGTTGATGTTTTCATGCTTACAAAAAAGGAGTATCCATTGAGAGCTGGAGTTCTTACTGTAATGATTGCTTCTAAGCTTAGATGTGAAGAAGTAACTCCTCATCTTCAAGATTTACTTGACAGAATAGTGCAGCAGAATTCTAGAGAAAGTGAGAAGCTGAGAAGAAGATAGAGTGTTTGGAAGCATCCTCCTGGTGTTTGTTTGAGCTTGTAAGAAACTTGCATATTTTCAGGGAAAATATCAAGTTTAGGGGAGGATTGTTGGGTTTTGAAGTAACTCTACTTCTGGGTGCTACACTGCTGCTAGTTAGTCAAGTCTACTGTTAGTGTAAAATCTCTACTGCCAGACAAGACTACTGCTGAGACTCTACTGCTGGAAGAATACTGCTAAGACTCTGCTGCTTATGTGATAAGTTTATGTACGAATGTTTGTATTTATAGTATAGATATTATGTAATATTCTATAATGTTAGAAGATCATAGTCTTGGGTAGGAAGTCATTTGTAAGCCTGTAGGGTTCCTTGGTGTATAAAAGGAGATCCTAGGGTTAGACTAGAGTACGTATTATTCTAGTATTGTATTCACTTCAAGGTTACAAAACCCTAGCACTATTCAGGGTGCTCGTATTCAATATATTGAAGTGTTTAAGTGGTGATATAATTGTGTTTGTGTTCCTCTTAAGTTAATCAGTAAATTCCGCGTATTGATTAAGTTTGTTACGAGTCAGCTTCTATACATTATTATCTTGGTTTATCTAAGATAGTAATACTAGATCAATTGCTCAACTGGGATCAACAAGAAGTACAAGTTTTGTGAAGCAGACTTCCCTGATTTGAACCTGAACGACATTGAAGATATGTATCTACTGAAAGTTCAAGGAAAGCTACTCAACTTTGAACAAGACACACAGTACAACTTCATCGCATCTCTCCTACTTCACATCAGACGATTAATTTTTCAAGAAAGGGTGGAAGATCTTCAGCTGGGAGTCGAAAGTTATCAGAACACCATCAACCTTACTGCACCACAACTCCTGATTCCTGAAATCACTGGGATGTCACAATACTCTCTCGTACAACAACCGGCATTTGGAATCACATACCTCAACAGCAAAAACAATATTCATTTCATGCGGTTCGATGAGATTCCGAAGTTTTGTGATGTCACACTTCAACGAGTTCGTAATGGTTTAGCAGAAAGATTGGAGGATGAAAAGAAGAGGCTGAAAGAGGGAAGACCAACGAGGTGGAAAGCTAATGGACGCCAAATGATCAGAAACTTTGTCCATACGATTGAAGAAAGGCTATATCGACGACAAAAGATCAGAAGGATGGAAAGCTATATCGGTGTTCGACCATCGTTTCCGGTCTTGACATTTCGCCGACCTGATCCAAAGTTCACAGTCTTCGATGCTTAGCTCAGCTCCCATACTTCTGGTACAAATATTTCAATATATTTATAATATTGTTTGATTTGTAATTACTAAGGCTTGTGCACACATAACAGTGTACAACCCGCACTTTGTAATGAAAGGACCCTGTGGTACGCATCAGTGCCACAATCCTAATATAAGGAGCGAAAGCTTCTTACTTTTGAGTAGATTTAATCAAACCTTTCAGTATTTTTCAAATCTGCTCAAAAGACAAGTATTACACCTCAATAAGTAATCACTTGTTGAGGGGGAGTACTTGAATCAAAACATCGTTCTTAAATCTTCAAATCTTGTTGATCTCTCCCCATAAGACTCAAAAAGGCATATTTTAATCAAAACCGTTTACAAAAACAACATTTGATATGCTATTTTTGAGGGGGAGAAAAAGAAAGTGATTAAAATATGATGTCAAAAAGTCTTATCTCGTACGAGCTCGACTCAGAATTGACCCACGAATTGACGAAACAACAAATGTCTGAATTCGAAAGGATTTATCCGATTAGAAAGTACCGTTTCGAGAAACTCTTTCTAGTTGTTTACTTTGACGGGTCTAACTTCCTTTTAGGAATGTTAACAACATCAAGTTAGTTATTAGGGCTAGTTATCACCTAAAAGCTGATAATGCATCCCTTTAACTAAGCAACGTAAACGTGTCCCTCGGGTACATGACTATTAAGAGTGAATCAATTCAAAAAGTGCCAACTCTTTCCACATATGCAAATTTCTGAAAATTATCATGAGCATATGTTGAGGGGGAGTATTTCATATAAAATCCAAAACCTCAAAGTGTTAACAAAAAGTGTTATACTCTTACAAGGTGACTAAGGTTAGGAAAAACCGTCCTATGATCCGCCTAAACCGGAGGGATCTACCCAAGGACATCACCAATAGTTAGAAATTAGAAGTCCTTAGGTATGATAAAACAAAGGGAGAAAAGAATGAAAGGAGAAAGAAGGGGTTGAAGAATTAAAAAGAAAATGAATGAAAAGGGTGAAAAGAAATAGCCCTCCATTTTATCAACCTTAGGTCAGACACCGGGTTCAATTCATATGCTACTGGTCGTTGTTGAGGCGACACCGGTATTGAAGATAAAAGACGTCATGGACCCAGTGACGCAATGCACCTAAACCTTCTTAGCCACTCAGGCATCTCTCAAAAGATGTTTGTTTCATTCTCATGGGGAACCAGTGTAATCTATCGATCGTCTATTAGAGATGGTTGATTTTGAAACAGGAGGCCCTCTGCTCCATGCCTCCGCATAGGAAACCAAATGTGCACTTATCGAGTCTAGAGCCACGAGATAACATAAAAGATCTCTTAGGAACACAAAAATCTTCCACACTAAGTGTCTTGCATCATTGGACACTAAGTGTAAATTATCGAGTCCTTCACAGATCTTAGCAATCTGCCTTGAATGTTTATGAGGGATTTACTTAGGTATTTCTCGAATGATTGAACGGAAATCCTGCCAGGGTCAACATCAAACAGCCCTGACAGCAGTTCACTTCGGTGATTCCTTGTGGATTACGCTTAGTGTGTTCGATGGTTTCAAACGGTCCACAGTCGTGGGGTGATCTCCAGCGACTCACCTAATCGTGGGTATGCGTATGCATGTCTGTGTAAGCCCTCTAGGGGGTATCCGATTAGGAACGGCCTTGGTAAGGATTAGAAGGAGTCTTCACACTATGCTGTTGACAAATTCTAACTCCAAACCTGTAAGTACCGGATGTTTTATTGCTAACTGTTTCATTTCAGGTAAAACAACCATCCTGAACACCAGCTTCCACATGCTCATACTTACATCTCAACAAAATGAAAGCTCTCATGAAAGATCGAAGCAACATGAATGCCAAAGGTAGACTCCACCAAAAGAATCTACAAAGTGATAAAGACAAACGATCTTAAGTGCAACACACCGTCTAAAGAAGGATTCTACGTCTACACAAAGAATCTTCACTTATGAAAAGAGAGCTCCTCACTTATGAAAGTTTCTACCGTCATAGATGTATGAGAATGTCGGAATGATGCAGATCCATTGGAGTCAAAGAAGGTGACGAATGGCAGATTACTACATCAGATTGATCACTATCACATCAACGACAAAGAACAATGAGCACCCATTCTATCTGGGAAGATTGTTAAGAACTAAGAACGATGAATCATTTCTACATAATCATCTTTGAGGACGTCTAAAGCCATGAATGCCACAACAAAAGTCAAAGTACAAAGACGTCCAGCAACCTCAAATGACCGTGACTGAACATCACTTCTTTAACAACCGATCCTTAGGGGGAGATTGTTAGAACCTAAGTTTTTCTACATTTTAGTCAAGTCTCGGTTATTTCAACATTTGTAATAGGTGGCTAAGTTGATTAAATATGTAACAATTAATGATGAGTCCAATACTCGTCCAACGGGCCTAAAGCCCAAACGTTTAAGAGAAGGGATGGAGTAGGCGTGTTGCCCTAGCTCCCATCCTATAAATAGGACATCTATGTATCCCATTCTCTTGTTGGTTATTTCAATACAATAAAGAAACTCTTGCACTTTTATTCTTCATATTTGTTATAATCAACCAAACTCTACTTCTCATCTCATTTCTATCAAATCTATACTTGTGTTTACAATATGGTGACCTAACATTAGCTTTTGCCTTGAGCTTTCCCAAGTCTTCACTATCATTGGTAGGGTAACATAGTGCACCAAAAACTCGAAGAAATGAGAGATCAGGTTTTCTCTCGTGCACCAGCTCATAGGGGGTTTTGCTGTGAAGAGGATGAATCAGTGATCGGTTCTGAGTGTAGCAAGCAGTTGCAATTGCCTCTCCCCAGAGGAACATAGGAGCTTTGGAGAATATCAGCATAGTTCGTGCGGCCTCTACAAGGGTACGGTTTCGTCTTTCAACGACTCCGTTCTGCTGAGGTGTTCGAGGTATACTCCTTTGATGACTAATTCCAAGATCTTCATAAAAATGAGTAAGTTGCTGATTAACAAACTCAGTTCCGTTATCTGTGCGGACGAATCTGACAGTTTTGTTGAGTCCAACTTGCAGCTGCTTGATTATCTTGATGATGATTTCAGGTGTTTCGTCCTTGGATCTGAGGAACTTAACCCATGTAAACCGAGAGTAGTCATCAACGATCACTAACACATATCTTTTTCCAAAAATATTTTGCACTCTCATTGGACCACACATATCCATGTGAAGGGTATGAAGAACTTCCATAATGGTGTTGATAGTTTTGGGTTTGTGAGATTGCTTCTTGCTTTTACCAAGCTGACAAGCGGAACAGAGATAATATTTTTCATACTTCAGCCTGGGCATGCCTCGAACAAGATCTTTACAAATGAGCTCATTGATAGTACCGAAGTTCAAGTGATTTAAACGACGATGCCACAACCATGACTTGTTCTTGGAAGCCTTAGATAGTAAAAAAATTGGTGATGACCGCATCATATCTTCAATGGATATAGTCTAGAGGTTTGAGCCACGTCTGCTTTTCAGGAGATCCACACCATCCAATCTTCTAACGTAACAAGTGTGTTTTCTGAAGGCTACTTCTAGATCTGAGTCACAAAATTGACCAACGGAGAACAAATTGTGCCCAAGCCCTTCTACATAATATACCATAGAAATTACGCTGTTCCCAACCACATAGTCTCCATAACCCATTATTGCACCAAAATGGTCATTCCCGAATCTAACAGTCCCGATAAACTTTTTCACGAAATTTCTGAGCCGCGAGCGATCCCCAGTCATATGCTTTGAGCAGCCTAAGTCCAAATACCACAGGACGATTTGTACGACCTGCATTTGAAACCAGACAGATATGGATAACTGAAAGACGTGGATCCCCAACTACAAATGGGATCTGATTGGTTAGCGCAAACTTCATTAATTACAATATAAGAGAAAGATTCAATAGTATCCTTAATCTTATCATGACATGCGGGGGCACTAGACTTATGATTAACGCATTGTGATCCTGTAGGAAAAATCCTACCATTTTCCTTCCAAATCCTAATATTAGAAGATCTAGGATTAGGCAATTTATCAAAGGGGTATTGATTTCCTTTTGAGAATTTTCTTCCAGTGGGTCTCCAATTATAGCCAACAGTAGAAAACTTCCTTCCTGTTGCTTTCCAAACACGTTTTTCACATTTAAGATACACAACATGACAAACAAGGGGTAATTTGGAAGCATTCAACAAGGTCTTAACACACTCATCATGATTACCAGAAAATAAATAGTCATTACAGATATCACAAGTAGCATTTGAAGTCGAATTAATTACAATACTCCTAGAGCTAATACTAGAATCAACACGATTCATGACATTCAGATCAGTCTTATTGTTCCTAATGTGGTCTTCTACTTTCATTCCTTGAGCCCTCCTAGCTGGCGAAGTCCTATCCTTCATTGTATGGCAACTAGGCTTTGACCCGCTAGCATTAGTGAAAACTTTTACTCCTGTAGAATTAATGATGGGAACATTAGATCGTGGTCTTTCTGTTTGATTATTGGTATGAGGTGTGTTATGTTCAGATGATGTTAATGGTACACAAAACGTAACATCCTTGTTCTTATCCTTAGAGGTTGGCTCATGAACCTTATCTCGCATTCTAACAACTTTGGGGCATGTACCAATGGCATAATCTAAGAGTTCATATGATCTATTGGTGAGATAATAAACATCAAGGATGGCATTATCAGCAGGTCTCACCATTCTAACCTCATCAATGGTCGCACAAAGCATGTCTAGGCAATCCTTAAGATACCTAAGGTACTCATTATGGACAAACGCATTATTCCTAAAGGGAAGAGGAATAGTTATGGCATCACATGCATTTCCTTTAGATTTACCGACCATCGGGAGCATTCTCTGTTTTGCCTGAGTATTTAGATTCTCAATTTCTTTTGACAAAGATGTTATTTTCTCATTGGTTTTATCACGTGAGATCTTAATCGAATCATGTAACTCTTTGTAATGTTGTTTGACCTTTGAGTTCTCAGCTTGAAAACAATCATTTTCATATTTGAGATGTTCGATGATCTTTTGGAGTTGAAAATTTTGAGAATCTAAACACGGAGGTTTCTGAGGTTCAATCATATCACTCTTGTGAGATTTCAATTGGGCAATTTTCGAATCGTGTTAGTGTGAGCTTGAGTCTTTTCATCACGTTTGGCTAATTCAAAATGAGCATCAAATTTAGGAGCATCCGAAGATGTCTTAACATTTGAGGTTTTAATTCTTTCTTCTAACTGTTGATACTTTAATTGCAAATTAAGATTATCAACCTCTAGTTTTGAAAAATGCCTGACCATGTTATCATGGTCATCGTTTTGAATTTTTTCACGCAATTTTAAATTCTCCCCTCAAGCTCAACAACACGATTTTGGAAAACATTCAAAGCAACAGACATTTCATGAAATTGGCAAGCAGTTAGGGACAAATCAGTAACAGTATAAAACACATCTTGAGCAATGCATTTAACAATTAAATTATCATACATGATGAGAGTATTCTTCCTAGCGATTTCACTATGTTGAAGGTCTATTACAGTTTGTTTTCCTTCAAGTTCCAGACTTTTAAACACATCTTTCATTTCATTAATCTCAGATTTAAGAGACGTTTGCATGTTCTCAAAATGTTCCTTGATTTGTTTAAAGAACGGAATTACTTCAGTAAGATAACACTCTTTTGTTACTTCAAACCCCCTTTCGCCCTCAGTAATTCCCGTTGGTGTAATTCTCTTTTTACATGTTTTATCAAATTCAGCAAACATTTGATACAGAACGTATATGCTAATGAGAGTATTACATTGAGTGGGAAGAGCTAACTGAACTAGGTGCATTGGCGTATTGGGAGGATACACCGTTGGAGTAGCAATCTTAATGGGAGTAGTGGTCTTAAGTTCTTCAGCTTTCTTTTTCTCATTATCTAAGGACCAAAAAATCTGTTCTGGCGTTAACCTAGTTTGGGGCATAAAAACCGTCAATCGATTCTGTTCATATTAATTATGTGGCTTGATATTGACACGGTTTCTAACACACTTAGGATCCTTTAATTTATTCTCAAGTCTTTCTCTATTTACGGACTCAATTTCATAAATTTCCTCATAATTACGCACATCGGGAGGGGCATGATCAGGTGTAAGCATCACATTAGCATCATATAAGGCAGGTTGAGTGGCACTATGTTCATCACGTAACTTAATGTGCTTACGCATCATTTGAGCAGTTTGAATGGTTTGGCTTTGTGTGTACTGATGCGCGTGGATTGCAACACGCACTACGTTTTACCTCTCGAGGGATCTCGAGATGCTTGCAATCCCCACCAGGCAGTGTACCTGACCGATGTAGTATAGTGTAGTGGCAAGTACCGGGGGATTGATCGTTCTCTCGTAGGGAATAGTGTTCGTTAGGCTAAAGGCTACTCTAATCTAGGTCTAAGGGTGGAGGAAGATTCTTTTTGTATTTTTATATTTTATGAAAGCAGTAAAATCTCTGGTTTTGGAGGAGAGAGCGGAATTAGTTGCTAGTCAACTAACCCAAGTTATCTACTTCTAAGCTACTTATATTTTTGTATTTTTGGTTTTGAGAAAATCAGTGATGGAGAATAGTGTTTCCTTAGATTTCATTACTCCCTAACTATCTTTTACCATGTAATTAGTATGTTGAGTTTGCGTGGATGACGGGTGTATTCCTAACAAATCGTAGGGAGTGCGTTCAATTCCCTAGCTCTATAAGTTCCTACCTCACTCTATGACGATACGTCAAGCATTCTATCATGAGCTCACCGATAGCAACCTATGCATGAAATACTACCTTAAAATCGATAACGCACATACGATTCACGTTTCTAAAGACGTTCAAGCTTGTTACCGTATAGGAGATTAGCCAGTTTTCTCTAGTCTAACGTAGATGAAACATTCACCCAAATACAATCACAACATACACATCACATGATAATCAATAGTTAGGTTTCATTAGATCTAAGCAAACACAAAGTAAATTAGCCTAGCATGTTGAAAGAAAGACAAGCACAAGCATAAATCACACAACACATAGACATATTGTATGAATAAAGACTTATCTTGGATTAAACATGCAAGTTAGAGGGGTTAGGATACCCTCTAAGGTCTGTAATACACATACTGGGGTTTAACCCTAAAGTTCTCCACTCAAAAATTCCTCTCAAATTCGTCTTAAAATAAGAAAAAACGTTCTATATATATAGAAAACGCGGGCTGACGGCGTCAGCCCAATAGGTGACGTCGTCAGCTCGGCGATTAGGGTTTCAGCTCGGCGAATAGGTGACGTCGTCAGCTCGGCCTTGATTGACGTGGTCATAATTGCTGGTTCCAGATCTGACGGCCTTGGTTGACCGTGTCACCATTTTGCACTACAAACTCTCTGGCCCGTCACGAGTATTTTTCCAATCCTTGACTTCACTTACTCCTGACGTCGTCACTTTGTAGAGTGTGACGGCGTCACCTTCTGTGATCTTTAGGGTCTTTTGAGATTTTGTTGTTTTCCGCACTTTTTCACTCCGAAAACGCCCGAAAATGCTTCTTTTGTGATTTTCTTCTCAAAAGTACCTAAAATGAGAAAAGAAACGACTTTGGGTGAAATCCAAACCAAAAACATACGAATTAGGACTCAAAA
>LBNU01019106.1:14302-32749 GCA_014162995.1 Artemisia annua
TATGTTGAGTTTGCGTGGATGACGGGTGTATTCCTAACAAGTCGTAGGGAGTGCGTTCAATTCCCTAACTCTATAAGTTCCTACCTCACTCTATGACGATACGTCAAGCATCCTATCATGAGCTCACCGATAGCAACCTATGCATGAAATACTACCTTAAAATCGATAATGCATATACGATTCACGTTTCTAAAGACGTTCAAGCTTGTTACCGTATAGGAGATTAGCCAGTTTTCTCAAGTCTAACGTAGATGAAACATTCACCCAAACACAATCACAACATACACATCACATAATAATCAATAGTTAGGTTTCATTAGATCTAAGCAAACACAAAGTAAATTAGCCTAGCATGTTGAAATAAAGACAAGCACAAGCATATATCACACAACACATAGACATATTGTATGAATAAAGACTTATCTTGGATTAAACATGCAAGTTAGAGGGGTTAGGATACCCTCTAAGGTCTGTAATACACGTACTGGGGTTTAACCCTAAAGTTCTCCACTACAAAATTCCTCTCAAATTCGTCTTAAAATAATAAAAAACGTTCTATATATATAGAAAACGCGGGCTGACGGCGTCAGCCCAATAGGTGACGTCGTCAGCTCGGCGATTAGGGTTTCCTGACGGCCTTGATTGACGTGGTCATAATTGCTGGTTCCAGATCTGACGGCCTTGGTTGACGGCGTCACCATTTTGCACTACAAACTCTCTGGCCCGTCACGAGTATTTTCCAATCCTTGACTTCACTTACTCCTGACGTCGTCACTTTGTAGAGTGTGACGGCTTCACCTTCTGTGATCTTTAGGGTCTTTTGAGATTTTGTTGTTTTCCGCACATTTTCACTCCGAAAACGCCAGAAAATGCTTCTTTTGTGATTTTCTTCTCAAAAGTACCTAAAATGAGAAAAGAAACGACTTTGGGTGAAATCCAAACCAAAAACATACGAATTAGGACTCAAAATGACCCCTAAAAACGTAACATTTTTCGTCTCATCATGTACAATTTATTTTCAAGCTTGTTCTTTAAGGCTTTTAAGTTGGAAAAGTCACTTAAGAGTTTAGTTTCTTTACTTTGAAAATCTAGTTTAAGTGCAGTCACACTTTCCTGAATCTCCTGTTTTTGCTTAACAGTTTGATCAACTTGATTTTGTAAAGATTTTATTACCATTCTTAATGTTTCTTCCTTTAAGTTTCTTTTTGTGACGTAAGCACACATTTGCCAATCCATTTTCTGCTCTCGTTCGGTTAACTCAAATTTTGCACGTTGTTGATACATATTCACCTGATCTTTAGGAATATTAATTCTAGTGGTCAATATATCATCAGGTATAACAGCAGTGTATTCATCAACTTCACGAATGTTATTATCAACATAGGAGTCATCATTTGGTAAAGCAGACACGGCATTTTGTTTCAAATATTGCTCATATGCGACAACATTACTATTACCCATATCAGCAGAATCTGAATCAACAATGTCAGTGTGTTTTACTTCGTTATGAGTCCTTTGTTTGTGCATCACATTGTCAACATGTGTATTGAAAGATGCTCTACTAGGTTCATCAGATTCTTTATTGTTTTCCTCATGTTGTTGTTTTGAGGAAACATCAATGTTTTTCAAATCAACATCATTTGGTGTGACAATACTTGTCTGATGTACTTCATCGAGAATCTTTAGAATAGCACATGTTTCATATGTGTCATATTATTTGAGTACCTCAGAAATGATGGATGATTTGGGAGATCCCAATTGATGTGGTGATGTGACTGTGGAAGAAAGCTTGGCCATGAAGATGGTATGTGAAGTAGGCTCATCATCAACATCAGAATCAAAGGCATCACAATCTTCAGCCTGGAAGATATTTGGGTCGTTGAGAGCAAGATCCTGAACCGGTTGATCATCCACATCAGCATCAAAAAAATTCCCTTCATCACCCGCAAGAAATAGCAGCCGTTCCTCATCCAGCAGAACCCCATTCTCTTGAGCTTGCATCAGTAGCATCTTATCTTTGAAGTAGTCCCAGTTCTGAGGACGTTTTGGTTGAGTGCAGTTCCTTGCAATATGATCTATCCCTCCACAGTTGTAGCACTTGATTTGTCTTCCTTGTCCTTGATTGACATTACCCATCCNAATTCCCTTCATCACCCGCAAGAAATAGCAGCCGTTCCTCATCCAGCAGAACCCCATTCTCTTGAGCTTGCATCAGTAGCATCTTATCTTTGAAGTAGTCCCAGTTCTGAGGACGTTTTGGTTGAGTGCAGTTCCTTGCAATATGATCTATCCCTCCACAGTTGTAGCACTTGATTTGTCTTCCTTGTCCTTGATTGACATTACCCATCCTATTCTGTGCATTTCCCCGGACATTTTGTCTTCCTTATACCACAACACGCCCATCTTCCACAACAGCAAGATTACGTGGGTTAGATGAAGTCCTTAGTTGGTTGTTGGTTTGAGGAAGAGTACTCCTGAAGTGTTGAACCAGTAGTGAGAATTGGTTGGAGAGATCATCAATCCTTTTGTCAATGTGAGAGTTTCCAGAGTCTTGTGGATTAGTCTTGACAATTGACGACTGCAAAGATGTTTGACCAAGGGAAGACTGATTCTGTGTTGCTTGGGTAATAGGATGATTGATTGAATCAACTGAGGATTGGTTTATTCCCTGAACATTGGAGATTAGAGCAAGAGAATCATTTGAGGAATGGAACTTTTCTCTCAGCTGACGATCATACATGGCATGTTTCTCATGTTGTTGCAAGTAAGCATAGAGCTGTTCATAGTTGGTGTTTCTGAGCCCTTTGTTTAACTTCACAGCTGTGACAAACCGATCTTATTCTGGTGACATATTGTTGACAAACTTTGAGTTGAGTTGGATGTTGGGCATTGTCATTCTGATCATTCTCATGTCATTCACAAGCTTGTGGAATCTGACATAGTAGTCATTAATGCTTTCACCGGGATTCATTTTGAAGTGCTCGAATTCATCATACAATTGTGATTCACGATCTTCTCTGGTAAGTTCAGAGCCAGCAAGCAGCATTTTGACATTATCCCAAACAGCTTTGGCCTCAGTGTTGAAGTTAATCAGTTTGTAAATGTCCTTGGGTAACCCTTGTATCACAATGTTGGAAGCTCGAATATCAGCATCATAGCGTTTCTTTTCTGTTTCATTAAGATCATTGTAATTACGAGGTCTGTCAATTCCAAAGGTGACTGATCCATCTTCACTTGTGGAGATAATATCCCTGGTAGTACACATTTGAAACGGCCATTCATCAATCGATCTCAGAATATTCTCCCCATTTTCTTTGCCCTGAAAATACAGACGAATTCGTTGTGACCATGACTCATAGTCAGTTCTATCTAGCATAGGAGGTCGAGTGTCGGACCCAGCAGCTTGGATATCATCAATAGATGCCACAGTAGTCATGATGATGAGGTCTTAAATGGGATTTTACAACACACGTGACTTAAACCGATAAATCGATTCTTTCCCGGGATTTTACTAAAGTCAACCAGGGAAAACCGCTAAGAAAAACTAATCGCTGACAGAATAACCGCTAACACTTAACTGCTGAAAAAGGTAACCGCTGAGAATGGTAACCGCTGACAGAGTAACCGCTAATATGGTAACCGCAGACTATTAAACCGCTGTCAAGTAACCCGCTGAAAAGGTAACCGCTTAACAAGGATAACCGCAAACCACGAAAACCGCAGGAGTTACTAACCGCTAGAGCACAAAAAGACAGAGTGAACTAACCGCTGGTAGCAAACCGCTGAAACAGTACAAAGGACAGCGTTATGTTCGCTGACAAAGTGTACTAACCGCTGACTCTAACTGCTGTAACCCCAAGTTAACCGCTGCCAAAAATATGTTACCGAGGAGAAAACCGCTGCCAAGAAAATGGTTCAAAATCACTCGTACACTCTACAAATATAAGATCTAGCCAAACCAACTGATAAACTAGATAAATCTAACCCCTCTAATCCAAGAAGTACAAGAAAAAACACAAGAAACACCACGAACTAGCTCAAGTATGAGTAAAACCTTCCTAAACTAATAGAAACCAAAACAACACATACACTACAAGTCCAAACACCAAGTACCTACGATCCCTAGGATGTAACCATGGCTCTTGATACCAATTGTAGGATACTAAATATCTTATAACACGTATGGATTTGTGGTATGGATCGAATACTATAGAAAAAAGAGAAGAAATCTAGAGAGAGAAAGTAGAGAGAGAAAGATGGGAACCTTGAGAGAAAACAAAAACAAAAAGAAAATAGATTATGAGAAGGTCCAACCCTCTCCAAGGAGGGAGAGGGCTATTTATATGTACAAGGTGTTGCTTGCCTCTACTAGGCTGTGGATCGGGCTGACAGTGGGTAAAGACCCGACCCGACTCCACGAATACTAACTAATACTAATCTACGTACTAATTACTATTATAAATACTACGAGCTATACAACGCTTAATCGTACATGGGGTGACCGAATCTTCTATAAGAAAAATCATATTCCTAACAGTCTTAACATCGCTCCCCTTTACTGACAAGTTATAAAACCGTCTTCCATTTTCTTAATCTCTGTCTGAGGTCAGTATTTCTTAATCATCAGATTATTAAATTCAGTCCATGATAACTTGTATGCCTCTTCTATTCCTATTGGTTGCGCATACGAGTTCCACCATGATAATGCTTCCTCGGTAAGTGTACCAGTAGCAAACTTAACCCTACAATCCTCAGTACAGTTGCTACAGGAAAATAGTGACTCACATCTCTCAAACCAGTGAATTAATCCTATGGCCCCTTCTTTCCCCTTGAAATTGAAGGGCTGACAGCTCATAAATTCCTTGTAGTTACTCATCTTCACTATAGGAGTTTCGGGGTTTCTAGCCATATTGGCATCCCTAGCTCCTAGTGCTGCAGTCACACTGTCAGTCACTAGTCGCTGGATGTCTTCCTGAGTCATGGCGGGGGTAGTGGGAGTAACAGGAGTGGTAGCTCGTGTACGTGCCTTTCTTTAGGTAAGATGTGATAAGAATAGTGTCATAGTTTGTGTTCTAATTTCATAGAACATTATCTGATACCGGATGGGTTAGGAATCCTAAAACTAAAAGGGTGAATTTCCTAACAAGACTCTTTATATTCTACCGAAGCTAGTTTCCTTCCGTCTAAGGGCATAGTGATTCTAAAAGTTCCTAAGTTTTTAGTGTTCCTAGGTATGTCTATTTATTTTAATTTCCTATAAGTTCTCGTCCTTAAATCCTAAGGCAATCTATAGTGTGTCCTAAGCTAATCTGTAGTGTGTCCTAAGGCAATCTATAGTGTGTCCTAAGGCATAGGGGATCCAACTACGGGATACTAGTTGTTATTTTTTTTTTTTATTTATTTTTTTTTTTTTATTTTTTTTTAAAAAAAAAACTAAGTATGAGTTGATTAAAACTTCTATTTTATAAAATGAAAACCTAGAAGTACCCGTTTATAACTAAGTTATCTACCTATAAACCTATGTTACCTAAGTCTATGACCTTATTTTGATTCTTTGTCATTCTTAAGTTCCTGAATGGCTTCCAAAAGATCCTCTGTATCAAACCTATGATTATCCCTAATATCCTCGATAATCATTTCTATTGTGGAATGTCTAACATGTGCAGTAACTACTTCGTCAGAGTGTCCCTAGTATTTTGTTTGCAACCTAAAGATTTGATTACGAGTTTTCTCTAATTCATTTTCTAACCTATATCTACCTATTCCTAAATCACTAATCCAATTTTCTACTTCTTCGATTCGTCCTAAGGATAATTTATCTAAATGACTAAGTATTTCCTCTGTTTGTTCTTCATGACTTTCTAAAGGCATTTTATATGAACTACTACCTATTTCAAATCTAGGGGGAGGTGAAGGTGGTATAATACGTAATTTCTTATGGGGAGGGAAAACCATTTCGGGAACATAACGATCTTCACTATTATAGTGGGGTATAGTTGGGGTAGGGGTTATAGTGGGTACGGTAGGAATGTCTCCACCATATGTTTGAATATACCCATTATATGCTTGCATATAGGGATCATTCGGGGAAAGTTCTAATCCTAGGTTAGTTAAGATATTCTGGGCTAATTCTTTCGGAGAATTAGAACTAGAAGATGAGTGGGTAGGGGTAGCTGGGGTATATTCATAATTATCGGATGAAGTATCCGTATCATCGGTATCCAACATGATGATAGGATTGTTAAAGGAGGACATATCTAACTGTAATACCCGAAAGAGTATCTTAGCGTAATTCTAACCTAAGTAGGTATATCCCAGAGGCAATACTAATAGTGGGGTTTCTATCCTAGAGGCAATAATGGGGAATCTATTCTAAAGGCAATTCGGGGGTTCTAACCTAAATGGAAGTCTAGGAATCCTAACCTAAAGGCAAGTCGGGTGTCTAAAGGAAATTTCGGGGATTCTAGTGGCACGGAGGAATTTTTGAAAAAGTGGTTATAGTTTAGGAATAATCTTTTTGTTCTCTATAACCAAGGCTCTGGTACCAATCTGTAACACCCCCATTTTTCACTGATCGCAGCGGATTAAGTGTTTAGGGTATTACTTCATGGAAACAAAGACAAGATATAGAAAACGACTCGAAAAGAGACGTTTTTGAAAAAGATGTTATCATTCATTTATTCATCAGAGTTTTTACAGTAAAAGATATACTTTTACCAAAAGAGATGTCCCTAAGATACGGGTTTAGACAAAAAACTGATGAATGATAACTATTCTGGACGTCCTCATGTCCAATACTTCTCCGTGCCAGGGTTCCTATAGTGCCCAATTACCTAGGATAACATGCTTAAAATTCCACACGTATGTTGAGTGAGAGTCATAGGTTTAAGTAGTTAGGGTATGAATACAAGTTCCACATGGTTCAGCTTAAACCCTATGTGTGGAAAAGTTTAGTGATAGAAGGCATATTGCACTAAGCTCATGAACCACACGTTAACAGTCCGGGTCATGGGGTCTGCAGACCAACCATAAGGGGACGGGAAGGAGAACTTGCCAAAGTTAATCCTTCAATGGGTTCAAGTATAGTACTTATTGGTACCACCTAGAAATGTATTAATACCAACGGGAGTTGTCAAACTCCAATAGATCTATCAACTATANGTATGAATACAAGTTCCACATGGTTCAGCTTAAACCCTATGTGTGGAAAAGTTTAGTGATAGAAGGCATATTGCACTAAGCTCATGAACCACACGTTAACAGTCCGGGTCATGGGGTCTGCAGACCAACCATAAGGGGACGGGAAGGAGAACTTGCCAAAGTTAATCCTTCAATGGGTTCAAGTATAGTACTTATTGGTACCACCTAGAAATGTATTAATACCAACGGGAGTTGTCAAACTCCAATAGATCTATCAACTATACTCGCGTTCGCGTGGGTAAAATATCCAAAACAATTAGATTCATGAATTTTAGTTATGTAGTGGTGGCAGCTAGTTTACTCGTGCAATAACCAAAGAAAAAGACTTGTATTCGGTTTAAACCATGTATCCCCCTCACAGGGTTTGTAAAACATTAGAAAGCGTTTAAAAGGTGTGAGGCTATGAAAACTCACATGGGTCTTAAGATAATTAAAATAAGGGTTTAGATAACTCACTCACGTATCCTGGGTTGGTGTAGGTGTGTGTATGTCAAGTCTTAGTCTAGGTTTTCTTAACTAATCACTCTTAGGGTTTTTATATATAACATAACACCGTTCGGGCCACATAATTCAGAAGTATATGATTCCTCATATGAAGCTCCCTACTATTGTATTATGTTATCGACATAATACTGTTCGGGCCATCATAATTCAGAAGTTAATACTCCTCACACGAAGCTCCCTACTATTGAATTATGTTGTTATTAGGGTTTAATTATAACATAACACCGTTCGGGCCATCATAACTCAGAAGTATATGCAATAATCGTTTGAGGAGCCAGGGCACTTTAAATCGTAAACCCAACAAACTCGTCAAAACGAAATATTCACATAGTACTCCTCGCATGACGCTCCCTAGTATTGCGTTATGTTTCTAACTTAAAATAGGTTTTATACTTATATGAAAATAGTCCGTTTCTACCCTCTAAGTTTTATATATTTACATTTTCTACCCAATACTTTTAAACTTATAACAATTAAGCACATAACTTTCTAACATTTGCATATTTAGTCCATATACTTAGAGAAATGGCAAAAATGGTCCTTAGATTATACTAATTTTCATTATTTACCTTTTATACCCTTAACTTTATAATATTTGCAAAACTAGTCTTTTTTATTTTATAACTTAGTTTAGTTTCTATCCTAAGGTTTCAAAACTTGGCAATATGAGTCCTTGCACTTATAACTTCTAGGAAATGTCAAAAACAGTCCCTAGACTTTAAAGTTTCAAGAATTTACCCTATATACCTTTATGCATGGAAACTTTTACAAAACTAGTCCTAATTTTTAATAAACCATATTTTAATATAGCAACTAAGTTTCAAAGCTTATGTTTAGGTCATATAAGTACAAATAGGTTATATAATTCAGATTAAATCACGAGAATAGGCTATATCACACGTAAACATGCAATCGACTATATCTAGGGTTACGAAATGAAAACATTCAAACAAGGAGGTTTAAGGCTATCAAATGGTTTCTAAGGCTTATCCTAAGTGTCCTAGGTCTATTCTAAGGTTACTAGATCAAGAGTTAAGGCTTACCTAGGTCGGGGAAAGGGTAATGACGACGTCAAATTTACTCATGATTTAAGTTAATTTCCCCCTAAAATGCTCATCTTTTCTATTTATATGAAGAATATATACTCTTATTTCATCCTATTTTGGTTTCAGGGTAAAGATGAGTAAAAGAACGAACATACGTGGAACTGGAAGGATTTAAGATCAAATACGTGGAAATTATGGATTCTGCACACACTACGGCATAGAGGTTCATCTACCTACACCGTATCAAGAGTTTATGAAGACTACGGCATAGCCCATTCTATGGCTACAGCGTAGAGGTCCACTAAAGGGCACTACGGAGTAGCAACTCTCCAGCTATGGTGTAGGCCCCAATTTGAGGTAGAGAAGAACTAATGAGGCCAAGGAAGAAGTTACGGTGCTTAGAGGTTCTTATAGTAACTATGTTTTAGGTTTTAGGTATACTTTTAACTTAGTTTTGCCTAGAGTGAGTTTTAGGTCTAGCCTAAGGTTTAGTGCCTAATTTGGTGTCCTAGGAGTGTCTAATGACTAATATGAAGTCCTAGGGGGCTTATACTAAGTGATGGTAGATTATGGTAAAGATTTAAGAAAGTTAGACCTATTTTCCAGGAAATTATGACCTAGTTATGGTTTTGTGCTTATATAACTTGTACCTAAGTTTTAGGGAGTTCTAGTGTTCTAGAGGGTCTAATATGTCCTAAGGTTGCTAATATAACTCATACCTATGTTTTAAACACTTTAGAACATATATGGATAAGCAATTAGGGTTTTAAAGATAACCGTAAACACATTGGTGCAATTAGGGTTTTCTAGCAAGTATGGTGTACTAGAGTGATGGTTTTCTTAGTGAAAATATGTTTGTAACCCTGACTTGACATACCGGGATGTTTACATGAAGTAAACATAGTGGTGGTTGGCATAGGTGGATACGTGAGCTTGTCTAGAGGTTAGTTAGGTCATAAAGATATAATAAAGTAAAAATTTGGCCCGGGAAAATCCTATAGGCATTTCTAACCTATATTGTGCTTAGTGAGGGCCTAAGTTAAGTTAGTAAAGCTTTTCTAACCTAAGATGAAGTTAGTAGGTTGTTACAGGTGAGGCCTTAAATAGGCAAGAGTTGTGGGATTCGAATTAAGGTTGGTGGTAGTGTCCTATGATGTTGTGAAGGAATCTTAGGGATGCAGGGATCTAAAGGAAACAGTGAAAATTCATTAAACAGGGGCACGGTACCACTAAATATCGCGTACCATTAAATTTAACGGTACTGTGACCTGGAAGTCACGAATTTTCCTGTACAACCTAGTTCTGGGAATCTAAAGGGAAGTTTTCTAGTGAATAAGAACCATATTTGTGTGTTCTTGAGAGTGTTTGTAGAAATACTATATGAGTGTGCTTTCGCTCCCCCTCAATCTATGACTATCTAGACAAAAAAAATAAATAAATAAAGAGGAAAATAGATGTTGATGGAAGCGATGAGCTTAGTAATGTCATGACAAGTGGTGGATAGCTTACAATAAACTTCACCTTTGAAGTCACGTAGCTCTTCTCTATCATTGTGAATATTTATAGAACATTCACATGATGAGGCATGTGATTACGTGGAGATATCCTAAAGGTTAAGAAGATAAAATCTTCAAGTTTGTGAGGTTAGTGATAATGTTCTAGTGAGGTTATCTATCTTGATGAAGAAGGGTTATCTCAACTTATCCTATTGATTCATCGCTTGAAGTGTGGGGAAGATGAGTGGGATGCGAAAACATTGGTAGTGTAGAACGAAGGTTGAAAAGTGTAGATAAGTTGAGAAGATAATGGATACGGAAGTAACCAAACATATGATGTGTTTACTACCATGCGGAAATGAAAGGGAAAAAGGTTGAGGAATCAAAAGATAGAATCTATCCTGACAGGAGACGGTTCTGGTTCAAGACTACATCGAGTGGGTTTCGATAGTGCTTTTGAAACAATGAGAATTGAAAACAAGATAAACTGCAAAATTTGATTTTTGACAAAAAAAATTCACATATGTTGTGATTTTTCTAGACCTTGGATTAAAAGAATTTATACCAAATAAATTCTTTTACGAATAAATCCGGCGGGATTCTATGAACGTTATCGAGAACGAGAGATAACATTTGATGAGGCGAAAAGTGTTACGCTTTTAGGGCGTCATTTAAGCCCTAATCCGTAATTATTTGATCAAATATTGCCTTAAATCGTTCCTTTTGTCATTTTAGGTACTTTGGAAAGGAAATTTGGAAAAGGAAGCATTTTGGACATTTTTTGAGCATAAAAGTGAAGAAAACGACAAAGTCTCAAAACCAAGCTGAAAACAGTACCTGAAGGCGTCACTCTTTACGAAGTGACGGCGTCACGCTTTGACAAAGAGGTGGATATTTTTACACTAGACGCCCCAGAAAGATTTTGGAAGAATTACACATGTAAATAAGAGTAGGCCGTCACGTTATAGCTTAAAGGGATACGGCCAAGAGACATCTAAAGGGGGACGGCGTCAGGAGTAGATCTGAGTAATCCGAGAGAGTTTTGGCAGCGAGGTGACGACGTCACACTCTAAAACGTGACGCCGTCAGATTGTAAAATATATATATATTTTTCTAATTTTCATTCATTAGGTGTGCAACTTTTGGGAGAACTTTAGGGATAAACCATAGTTCGTAAAACACTGTATTTTCAGAGGTTTTTCACCCTTGAAACCTTGATGTTCAATTAAAGATAAGTCTGCTTCCATGTCAATCATTATGTCTATGTGTTTTTTAATTATATCTTATGCTTGTCTTTACTTTTACATGCTACGCTAGGTTTTTCTTGTGTTTGCTTAGATCTAATGAAACCTAGCTATTGATTACATGTTGTTGGTTTGTTTATGATTATTGTGGGTGGGTGAAGTCGATGTTAGGCTTAAGAAAACTGGCTAACCTCCTATACAGTAACTTGCTTGAACGTCTTAAGAAACATGAATCGGATGTGTACTACTATTATATGGTTGTATTTAATGCATAAGAGAATTCTATTGATCCTATGTTAGGAGCTTTGAGTCGGCTCGACATAGGAGTGAAGTAGGAGCTTATAGAGTTAAACTGCCCTACGAATGGTTTAAAGGGATACAACCCGTCATCCACACAATTACAACAAACCAATCAACCGGTAAAAGATAGCTAGGGAGTAAGGAAATCTAAGTAAACACATTTTTCTGTCACATAAGTTTCACAACAAATTTACTTTTTTGTGTTATTTTATTTTATTTTCATAAGTAGTTATTTGGGTTAATTGACTAGCAACTAATTCCGCCTACTCTTCCAAATACCCGAGATTTTACTTGCTTTTATAAAAAATTAAAAATACAAAAAGAATCATCCCTCAACCATTAGATCAAAATTAGAGTAGTTTTCAATCCTAACGACAATATTCCCCGGGAGAACGATCAATCCCCCGGTACTTGCCACATCACTATACTACATCATATTGGTCAGGTACACTGCCTGGTGGGGGTTGTAAGCTTCTCAAGATCCCTTGAGAGGTAAAACCTAATTGCGAAGGTTGCAAAACCCACACATCAAGTTTTTGGCGCCGCTGCCGGGGAATAGTTATTGCTTAGGTTGAAAACTTTACTTTTACTTAGGTCTACTCGTTAGAATCCTATCTAGTGAGATTTTTATTTTAATTTTCTAGGTTTTCTTTAGTCTATCTTTTTCTTCGTGTCTTTGTTCGTAACCATTACCATCCGACATCATGGAAGGTGGTAATATCCTCATAGAGCCCGTCAGGTTATGGGTTCTGACGCCGTCAGCCCGTCAGGTTAGGGTTCTCGGATGGCCTAGATCTACTTCTGATGTCGTCACTTGTAAATGTGCTCTGGGCCATCACTCTTTAGCATTACACCTGACGGCCTACTTTCTCTTACACCTGATGCCGTCAGGTGTAAACATCTTGTTTTCTTCATAGGGCGTCTAGTGTGATCTGATTTTACTCCTTTGTCAATGTTGGCTGACGGCGTCACCTTGTGACTCTGACGCCGTCAGGAAGGTTTTCCAGCTTCTTTTGAGACTTTGTCGTTTTCTTCACTTTTATGCTCCAAAAACGTCCAAATTAGCATATTTTCCAGAATTCTTCTCAAAAGTACCTAAAATGACAAAAGGAACGATTTAGGGCAATATTTGATCACATTTACTCGAATTAGGGCTTAAATGACCCCTTAAAACGGTTACACTTTTCGTCTCATCAAATACCCTTACACTTGAGATTTGCTTGTCCTCAAGCAAATAAGCTTTTATTCCAATCAAAATATATGTTAGGGGTCATTTAACACAAATATAAAAGTAATTACAACAGATAGTGTTTGGATACTCTCATCTCTCAAGTGTCATAGAATTATATCTCATAAATGAAAATGGAAAATATCTCTCACTACCTGTCATAGCATATAGATTACCATAGGCTTGGGAGAGGATCAATTACTCTTCCACTAGGCGTAAGCACCTAAGATAAACTATCAAATAGGGCTTTCCAAAGGATTGTAACATAAGGTGTAGGGATATGATAAATACGGTTTGGTTGGAATAAAGGGTATTTTAATGGTGGCGAGTTAATTATCATGATCAAATACATGCACTATACAATGTTGCGAAGCCAAGACTCGACTCAATCTTAAGCTAAAAACAAAATAACAAAAACTTAAACAAACATAAAAGAAACGGGATGGTAGTCCGTATGTTTTTTCTACTTTTCTTTTTCTAATTTTTTTTTGTATTTTTCTTGATTTTTCGATTTTTTTTGGCATACATTCTTACCCTACCATCCAAAATAATACCTCATAGGGGCCTCGGTTCTCCCCTTACACATGAACTTTTACATAACTTTACAATTACTACTCTAATGACTCGAATTAAGATAAATGAAAAACTTGGAGTACTTTTAAAATATTTAGCACATATGGGGGTAATAATGTTGTTCTTCCCCATTACTCAATTACACTAGTACTTTACCCATGAGTCCCAATCGTCCCAAAACAATATGTACAAGGATATGACTCGACTTAGCAACCATGTAATCGATTATATAATTAACAAAGGGTTTAACACAAATGTTGTCACAATAATGCACTAAAAATGAGTGCATACAAGGTAGGCTAAGGCGATTTTGGTGTACATTTAAGTGGGGTGTAACAAATTCTCACTTTGAGTAAGATGCTCAAAGGTCGAAACGAAAATATAGGCTCGGAGGGGTGTACTAGGGGTATCGTGTACCAAAAATGGGTACAACGCAAAGGGTGTGGGAGAATTACTTGACTTTATTAATCAAGTACATTGGCTATATTGGTCAAGTAATTATAACAAAAATACGGTTGTAAAACAAGGGGTTAATCCTAATGCCTCTTATCATGTAGTAGATCTAACTACACAAATATAGTCTCACTTGTGGATTTGAGATGGTCCTAACGCAAGTTCTAGAATCTAAGTGCTACCGGTACTTACATCATAGCATCAAAGATGGATGCTTTTCCTACCAATTCTAGGGGTGAACCTCATATATTTGGGGTGGAAAATTATTTAGTGGTACGGTTTTGTGCTAGTCATATAATTTCCTATCCATGAGACGCTCATTAAGACCAAAGTCTCACTTCTAAATGTTGTAAAAAAAATTAAATTGGCGCTAAAATTACCCTAACAAATATTTCTCTCGGTTTTATTACAAATTTACTATCAAACAAACAAAAATCAAGCGCAATTGTATTCTCTAAGGTGCCTTCATTTACCTCCCCTTACACTTAAACCGAACATTGTCCCCAATGTTCAAATAGAAGATGTAAAAGTAAATAAAATGAAAGAATGAAATCAAATGCTCCCCTGATTCATTTGATGTGGATAGTGAGGTAACATGGTTAGATCTTCTTCCAAGAAAGACGAACGCTCAAAGCTTCCCTTCCAAAATATAAATCATTTTCTTGTCCAAAATAACCTGTTAACCTAAAAAAAAGATAAAGGCCAAACTCGCATAAAATCTGCGGTATAATCTATAATAGGATATAATGCTTGTGGAATGAATATTTTTTGCAGAATTCCTGGAGATTATAAGTTAGAGAATTAACAAAACTTTTTATGTTTCCGGAAGAAAAACCAAACTTTCAAAAATTGCAGAAAATTATTGCCTGACGCCGTCAGGTTGTAATGCCTGACGCCATCAGAAATGATCTGACAGAATTCTCATGTTAAGTTTCCGGAAAAATTCTGGAAAAACTAGAGCTTACTTCCTGGAATTCCTGTAAAAATTCATTATGACTCGATACAAGCATTTGACTCAAACAAATACTAATATGTATGTTAATTTACATTGTTATGATTCACGTTCATTAGTTCTTATATATTGATTTAGATTTCCCTTACACTTAGCTTTTGCAAAATACCTTTATATGTAGTTAAGACGAAGTTAAAAACAAAATAAAGCATTTTTACAAGTTAGTTTGAATCATGAATCAATAACAAGAAATATCATACATATGGAAGCAAATAAAATCAAACAAGCAAATAAATAAACACACAAAGCTTGGGTTGCCTCCCAAGAAGCGCTTGTTTTTGTTCGAGTCACGAGCCTGACTCTATCCTTATTTAACGGATAAAGGTGAGGTTTTCCCTACACTGAAGATTAAGTGCTGGTGGTACTAGCGATACAAACCATCTTGGTGGAGGTATGCCTAGTGAGGAAAGAGTGGTGGATGAATTATATGCTCAAAGGGGTGTGCTCCTTTCATCATAACCTTACCTAGTTCACTTTGGTCAGTGGGTGAGTTAAAGTTTCCTCCTAAAAGGGGATCATCTTCTATCAACTTTGAGAGACTCCTAGTTGGGAATCCATCTTCACCTAATAAACCCAGTTTAAACCCATAATGTTTCTTGTGATCAATCATGAATGGGTGATATAAGTATGTAAGGTCATGGTTCACTCCTATATTGGCTTCCACTCCACATGGTTTAGAGTCTACTACCTTCATCGTAAAACTACCCGTACTATATGGTTTGATGGATGGATCGGGGCCTATTTCAATTCCTAAATTTTCATCCAAGGATGGAAGATTAGGTAACGGTTTTGGTTAAAGCTCCGGTTCATCAAAACTAGGAACTTCCATAGAACTAAAAGAAAGGTTATGACTAAAAGTATTCAAACCTATATCCTCTAGTTGTGTTTCGTCCAAGGATTCTACCTCTAGTGGGGTTCCTATAGTCTCTTTTACTTCTTCTGGGTAAGTCACGGGTGGTGAGTGCTCCTCAAGTGATGGTGGGAGTTGTGGGGTACTTTTTAGGTTTGTTTTGTTTACCTCATCCTTATCCTCATCATGTGTTTTAATAGAATCTAACCCAAACATGTTCCTAAGTATCTCAAATCCTTCTCTAGCCATTTCAAGTTCTAAGTCCGATTCGTAAGAATCTTCCTCAATAACTTCCTCAATGTGATCATGTTTGGTTAAATCCTCCTCAATTGTTTCCTCAAGTTGTGATGTGTACGAACCCATTAATTCATTAAACTTATGGTTCACGGTTAGGAGGCTTTCCTCAAAATCTTTCCAAAGGGTCTTACTATAAGGAATTGATCCTAACAACGATTGTTTAATAGAGGCCACACATGCACACAATTCATCAAACCTATCAAACTTTACACCCATCTCCTCTTGTATATACATAAGATCACTTAAAAATTCATTGGAACAACAAGAAGCAAATCTATCCGAGTAAACTAATTGTTCCTCTATTGTTAGTGATCTAAATGTAATTTCATCCGCCATGATGACAAATGAAAATGNTCAAACCTATCAAACTTTACACCCATCTCCTCTTGTATATACATAAGATCACTTAAAAATTCATTGGAACAACAAGAAGCAAATCTATCCGAGTAAACTAATTGTTCCTCTATTGTTAGTGATCTAAATGTAATTTCATCCGCCATGATGACAAATGAAAATGATTTTACAAACAAAAGGCACAAAGAAAAAGATAGACTAAAGGAAACCTAGAAAAATAAAAATAAAAATCTCACTAGAAAGGAATCTAGTGAGTAGACCTAATAAAATAAAAATTCTACCTAAACAATAACTATTCCGCGACAGCGGCGCCAAAAACTTGATGACGTGGGATTGCGACCATGCAACAGGTTTTACCTCTCAAGGGATCTTGAGAATCTTGCAATCCCACCAGGCAGTGTACCTGGTCGGTGTAGTATAGTGTAGTGGTAAGTACGGGGGATTGAATGTTCTATCACAGGGAATAATGTTCGTTAGGTTAGAAAAACTACTCTAAAAGGTCTAAGGGTGAAGGAAGATTATTTTTTGTATTTTTATATTATTAAGAAAGCAAGTAAAATCTCGGGTTTTGGAGGAGTGGGCAGAATTAGTTGCTAGTCAACTAACCCAAAAACTACAATTGCAATTAAAATTAAATAACTAAACTATTGTGGTTGTGAAAATGATGAGACGAAAAGTGTTACGCTTTTAGGGGGTCATTTAAGCCCTAATTTGTATAAATGTGATCAAATATTGCCCTAAATCGTTCCTTTTGTCATTTTAGGTACTTTTGAGAGGAATTCTGGAAAACATGCATATTCGGACGTTTTTGGAGCATAAAAGTGAAGAAAACGACAAAGTCTCAAAAGATGAAGATTTACAACCTGACGGCGTCAGAAGTCACAAGGTGATGCCGTCAGAAAGTCTTGACAAAAGAGTGGAAATCAATTATCAAATGACGGGCCAGAGGAATTAACACCTGACGCCGTCAGGTGTTAGGAAACGTAGGCCATCAGGAGTAAAGTTAAAGAGTGACAGCCCAGAAGGTTTTATAAGGTGACGGCATCAGAAGTAGATCTAGGCCATCCGAGAAAACTATTGGCGGCGAGCTGACGGTGTCAGCCCTTATAACCTGACGCCGTCAGAGTGTAAAATCTATATATACTTTTCTACTTTTCATTCATTAGTGTGGAACTTTGTGGAGAACTTTTAGGGCAAACCCTAAAGAAGAATTTTCTGTACTTTTTAGGGTTTCCAACCCTTGGAACCCTCATGCTTAATTAAAGATAAGTCTTCACTTTAATTCAATCAATATGTCTATGTGTTGGTTGTCTATCTATCTTGCTTGTCTTTTAATTAACATGTGTACCTAAATTCTCTAGTGTTTGCTTAGATCTAATGAAACCTAACTATTAATTATTGGTTGATTGGTGTGTGTTGTTGTTTGTTGGGATGATTGTTCCATCAATGTTAGGCTCAAGAAAACTGGCCAACCTCCTTTATGGTAACCCGCTTGAACGTCTTGGGAAACATGTAGCCAAGGCATACTAGGCTATTAAGGTAGTATTTAACGCATGAGCCACTGTTTACAACCCCTATGGTTGTGCCGTGCATGGCGTAGGGTGATATGTGCTAAATTACACATATCTTTCACCTTAGTTTAAGTGTAGAATAGACCAAAAACTAACGCGAAAAGCCAAAGTTATCGTGTTTTTGTGTTTATGACTGTGCAGGTGTGGATATTGCTAAAACATCACAAAATGCAACATAAAAGCCCGAAAAGAGCACGAGATGTGGAAAAGAGTCAAGAAGCCGAGTCAAAGTTGATATTCACTCAAGAAAAGCCCGTGACGAAGTTTTCATTACTTAAAGGCTCGAGAATGTGAAAGAGAAATTTAACCGAAGATTAAA
>LBNU01019107.1:0-21889 GCA_014162995.1 Artemisia annua
AAAAAGAGATGATACTATTGGATATTGCACGACTTGGGAATCTGAAGAAGTTGTGTTTGTTATTCGGTCTTTTGAACCAGGTCACCACAATGACAACTTACAATATATCTCAGCTGAGTAGTCTTCCCAAACTTGAGTCCCTTACGTTGGATTTTCAGGAGTGCAAGGTAATACCAATTTGAGTTTGACACTTCAAATTATAGATTTTTAAAGTGATGGCTACTAGTTATGAAATGTAAGCTTTAAAAATTCTGAAAATTCCACCTGTTGTAGTTATTAGAAGAAGGTAGCTCATGGATGAATGTACCTGTGGCATTTGTAACCCTCAAGAATCTAAATCTATCTGGAGTTGATTTTGGGAACAATGAAATGGTAGCATTCATCATTCAAATGATTTGTGGAGCTCCAAGATTGCAAATGCTAAAAACCAGAGTAAGTGGAATGCAATATGTAATTAAACTTCACATCAACCTACATTGCCATGGTTGTGCATCTGAATACTATCTCAATTTGCAGGCTTCATTCGAAACTGATCTACCTTTGGAAAATTATTCATTACATTTAGGAAGCACCGGAATGGGGTCGGGCCAGCTCGAGGTTGTGGTGTTTCGATCTTTTCCTATATCAGTTAATGAATTAACAATAATAAAGTGTGTTCTTGCTTGTTCCCCCTTGCTTAAGAATCTTTATATCAAGCCTTGCACTCTGTATGATGATCACGCTGAAAATGTGGTGATGAATTGGGAATTGGCTAGGGAGCTGTTGACACTCCACCGAGCTTCCCTCACAGCCGTAGTGGAATTCTTCTAGTTTTTTATTGTTTAATCTATGGGTTGTTTAGTGTTTAGGTTGTACCCTATGACAAATAACGACATATTTTGTTGTTCCTGTTTCATTCTATGGTTTCTTTAATGATTAGCTTGTAAATTACCCTAAATGGTGTTGCTTGAAATATTGTAGGTGTGTTGTGGATATGGCAATTTGAGTTTTGAATTCAAAGTCACATATAGCACTTCAACTTGCTATTAGAAAGTGCAGGTTGAAACTACCATATACAAACAACTATGGAAAGCAACATTTCCATTAATGAGTGAATTGGTAAATGGCATTTTATATTCGGTCTTTTGACTATAGAAAGTCATAATTAAAAACCTATGCGTCAAATAACCCCTTTTGACTAATAAAGTCAACGCATACAACACCAAGTGTTACTAATTATCCGTTATAAAACCTAAAGTTAAGAATACATATATCCGTTGCAAAATTGTGTATGGACGAACCCATATGGTTTATCCTACACATATACTTACAAAACGATTGTCAAAGCATTGTTCAAGTTGATTTGTGCCCACAAATCCACCATACATACGAACTAGAAAATACGTTTACATAATATCATTCCTCCAACTTTAAAGTTCCATCAGCACACATCAAAATGTAAAACTCTTTGTGCCCTGTTAGTTTCTTCCCCTAGAAAGAAGCGGACCATTGAACCTTGACCAAAATGTGCTTCTGCCCTCAACTACCTGAAATTAGATGATGAAACAATAGCCACTTTCCTCCTGACCTTCCCTTGACCAACTTGAAGTGTCCTCTCACGAACTTCGAACTCTTTCTCTATTGTTTTATGCTTCACAACCGCCCTAGAGAACCCATACAAGTTGTACTTCTTAACAATTCTTGATGGTATGAACTGTTAAAAAAATGTACAAAAGTTATCATTAGTTTGGCATGGGATGCTTCTAATATACATTATGATCCATCAATCTTTATATCAGACACACAATATATGATACAAATTACATTCTTATATCTTATTAAGCAACTCTGTGACTAGACTTACAAGTCGGCCATCTCTCCAGAAGGATGTAGTCATCTTCTTGTAGAATGCCCTTTCTTCTTGGTCATGGATTGTGTGGTGTTCCCAATTACACATCCAATTCATCCGAGGGGCTTCAAAATCTGCATTTAATATTACATATAATCAAATAATTTGAATTTCTTTTCATTTGTCTTAAAATTATTATTCATAGAAGAAAGTCACACACTTTTGCGGCTTTTACAAAAGAAAAAGAGAGTTTTATCATTTGACAATTAATTAATATATTTTTTTAATTTTATAAATATCAATTTTAATTAAGAGTGCTATTATAAACTTAAACAATTTCAAATAATCTTTTTCGTAATGTACGATTATTATTTCGAGACATCGTAAAGATGCAAGATGGATATTGATATTGGGACAGAGGTATTTCAGTAACAAATAGAAACATGTGTTTTAACCGTGGGACCAAGATGATACGTGTGTGCGTTTTCATGTTTTGCGAGAATTTTTTAAAAGACAAATATTGTTTTGGTAATATGTAAAGTATGATTTGGTTACATATGTGATTGTTTTCCTGTTGAGTTTTTAAAATAAGCAATGGCGGAACTCTTTAGGAGCGGGGACTTGCGGCAACTAGTGTAAATATTATAGTTTTTAGGGGTAATTTAGTTGAGGATACAAATAAGTCTCCAATTCGCCCCCTCCAAAATAAATTCGACCCTTTCAAAATAAATATTCAAGTTTCACCATTGAAAATAAAGTTACGACTTTGAAAATAAAGTTACGACTTACGACCCACCAACTAATCTGTTAACCAATAAGAAACGGGAGACGACTAAAGACCCGGTGTTGATTTTTTATTCGTGTCACATACTCACATCACATTGTAGTCACTCTCACTTGGTTTTAAAATTCGAAACAAAAGACGATACGTCATTCATTTTCATTAGGGCCCGGTGGTATAATTACATTGCTTTTATCATTTTTTTCATTTCTTTTAAAATTGTTTTTCATATACAAAACTCGCACAGTTTAAGAAAAAATTAATTCATTACTGCGTTAATTTTTACAAAAGCAAAACAAAGACAAATTAACCATTTGACAATTAATTAATATTTTCTTTTAGTTTTGTAAATATCAATTTTGATTAGACATGCTATGGTAAACTTATGTAGGAAATTTTAATATTGTGCGAATGGTTTATAATTTAGATATCAATCTGAATCGTGTAATCACTTTCAGATTAAAGTATTTTGACCTTATATGTCTTGAGTTCATGAAATCCTTAATCGGATAAGACAGATTGTGATCAATCAGAAACGTTAGAGTATTATTATTGTTATTCTTCCCCATACTCATTGTAGGTAGCTACATAAAACACATCCTCACCCTCTTCTATAAAATGTAAGTAAGCAACATCCGAACAGGTGATGTTGTGCATCGCAAAATCATTCCACCTTGCTCCCTCAACAACACACACTAATTCTGATACTCTTCTTATACTAACTCTCCATCTAGTCCCCGCATAGTTAACTAAGTAAATGAAATGATTCCCATGAAAGGATCCCCTAACACGTAATCATGATGCAGTTCATGTATATCAATATTAAGTTTTAAGCATTGTCAATTTTTTTTTTCTTACAACTACTTTCTAAGAGATATAACAGTTAATTCTTATATGGTGTTAACTTATAAACTCATCCAAAACCTCATCAGGATTGTCCAAAGCGCAAATAAATTGATTCCCATACATACCTTCTGCATTAACGATTAATTATCACAAATAACTTTTGAATTAAATATAAATCAGTAAATATTGTTACCTCGTATGTGTGTTGTTTGATTTTCCAAGGGTTGCAAGTTCCGATTGTTTGTGGGTGTGTGATTAGATGGGATTCGATAAGATAGAATATGGGTACTTTGTTGAGGGTTGTGTTGGGTTGAGGTTGTATGTGACAATGTGTGTGGTAGATGATCGGGTTTTACTCAACTGTCAATGGTTGGGTGTGGGTTTATTGATTCCCGCGAAAACATTAATATGCGTATCAGAGAAGATACAGTAAAGTTACATAGTTAATGTGTGACTACACCGATGGTCCCTCAAGTTGTATGTGTGGTTTAGCTTGGGTTAACTAATGGTTATAATGTGATTGGACTATTATGCCCCTCATATTATGACCAAAACCTTGCGTTGACCAAGCCGAAACTGGTCAAGGGACGCAATCGGCCTAAAAAACACAAGGTTTGGACGCCAGGCGACGTTTTTAAAAAGTTAAAAGTGTCATGCGATGTTTTGTGGAAAGTTCAGGGACCAACAATGTATTTTAGTCTAATATTAAAGTGTTTGACATATGCATTAAATAGTTACTTTTAAAAGGAAAATAAAAACTTGCTAATCAAGTTATACTTAAAAGTTAAAATTAATTAATTGTAGTTTATGCGAAGGTAAAAATATATACGTAAAACTTAAAATCATGAAAAACGTTTTTATTCAATGTTGGATATAAGGATAGTTTTCATAGAATGAGGATTGACATAGACTACTTATGTAATTTTCCACTCAGGGGCAGTTTTGTAAAGGTAAGTGACTGATAGGGACCTTTTATGTAACTTTTTATTACACAAATGGTCCTTAGATTTAACTCAAGGACCGTTAGTGTAATCAATACTAAAGGCAGACACCTTTTTAAAACTTTTTGGGACACTTTTTGCAACGCAAGTAAACCAGAGGGATTATTTTTGCCATTTTTTCCATAACTTTTACTGATCATCCGTCATCGAATAATTATTTGCTCCTAAAAATTATTTATATTTAAATAAGAAATGGGGACGATTAATGACCATAAAAAAAAAGCATGGATATTCTTGATCCATGTCACGTACTCACATCATATGTAGTCACTCCCACTTGCTTTTACAGGTTGAAACAAAAGACGATACGTTATTTGTTTTTCAGGGGACCCCAACCGTACAATTGTATATTTGTACTAGTTATAATGCCCGCGCACGCGTGAGTTCTTTTTGTTTAATTTTTTGAAATAATTATTTAAAAATTTAAATCCTATTGTTAATTGCATCTTATCTATATTTTTTGTATTTATCTTCTACTTGTGTTGTGGATAAATATAAAATGTTACCTAATAAGAAAAGATTTTTTTTTTAAATATCTTATCTATATTTTTTGTATTTATCTTCTACTTTCGTTATGGATAAATATAAAATGTTACTTAATAAGAAAATAATATTTTTTTTTAAATAAAATTATTACTAAATAAAGTATGGTTCCAATTTTTTTGAAATGAAAAATTACCAATAGGGGTTTTGTTTTATTATATAAAAGATGGCTTTAAGTTTTAACATTTCTTTTCATTTGTCTTAAAATTATTATTCATAGAAGAAAGTCACACACTTTTGCGGCTTTTACAAAAGAAAAAGAGAGTTTTATCATTTGACAATTAATTAATATATTTTTTTAATTTTATAAATATCAATTTTAATTAAGAGTGCTATTATAAACTTAAACAATTTCAAATAATCTTTTTCGTAATGTACGATTATTATTTCGAGACATCGTAAAGATGCAAGATGGATATTGATATTGGGACAGAGGTATTTCAGTAACAAATAGAAACATGTGTTTTAACCGTGGGACCAAGATGATACGTGTGTGCGTTTTCATGTTTTGCGAGAATTTTTTAAAAGACAAATATTGTTTTGGTAATATGTAAAGTATGATTTGGTTAGATATGTGATTGTTTTCCTGTTGAGTTTTTAAAATAAGCAATGGCGGAACTCTTTAGGAGCGGGGACTTGCGGCAACTAGTGTAAATATTATAGTTTTTAGGGTAATTTAGTTGAGGATACAAATAAGTCTCCAATTCGCCCCCTCCAAAATAAATTCGACCATTTCAAAATAAATATTCAAGTTTCACCATTGAAAATAAAGTTACGACTTACGAACCACCAACCAATCTGTTAACCAATAAGAAACGGGAGACGACTAAAGACCCGGTGTTGATTTTTTATTCGTGTCACATACTCACATCACATTGTAGTCACTCTCACTTGGTTTTAAAATTCGAAACAAAAGACGATACGTCATTCATTTTCATTAGGGCCCGGTGGTATAATTACATTGCTTTTATCATTTTTTTCATTTCTTTTAAAATTGTTTTTCATTTACAAAACTCGCACAGTTTAAGAAAAAATTAATTCATTGCTGCGTTAATTTTTACAAAAGCAAAACAAAGACAAATTAACCATTTGACAATTAATTAATATTTTCTTTTAGTTTTGTAAATATCAATTTTGATTAGACATGCTATGGTAAACTTATGTAGGAAATTTTAATGTTGTGCGAATGGTTTATAATTTAGATATCAATCTGAATCGTGTAATCACTTTCAAATTAAAGTATTTTGACCTTATATGTCTTGGGTTCATGAAATCCTTAATCGGATAAGACAGATTGTGCAATTTAAATATAAGGCACGTGAAATCAATCAGAAACGTTAGAGTATTATTATTGTTCTATTTTGCAAATGAGACCAGCAATGTGGTTAAATAACCACCAACTGAAACAGTTATTTTCGGTTATTTACCAACCATTGTGTTGGTTGACAAACGATGTGTCGGTTGGGTTTTTGGCGGGAAAATCTGGTAATTCCTTTTATACCGATTCATAAAAATTGCTTAGATTTTGTGGTGCTGCTCCAAACCCCGCGAGGGGCGTCCCTCCCTCGAACCCCACCCGCTCACCTTGGAGCAGGACCCCAGCAAGGGGCTTTACCCCTTGACCCCCGCATCTTTGTCCAGGCGGTATCAAGCTAACTATGATGAGTATGCACTCTGCACCTCCTAACACATCTTGAGCTAAACTTGTATAAGGCCATTGGTCTCATGTAAAACACAATTACATAAAATAAATTGATAACACTAAAATTACCAACAACTTAAACAATTTAAACTATTATTTTTATTANTTAAAATTGTTTTTCATTTACAAAACTCGCACAGTTTAAGAAAAAATTAATTCATTGCTGCGTTAATTTTTACAAAAGCAAAACAAAGACAAATTAACCATTTGACAATTAATTAATATTTTCTTTTAGTTTTGTAAATATCAATTTTGATTAGACATGCTATGGTAAACTTATGTAGGAAATTTTAATGTTGTGCGAATGGTTTATAATTTAGATATCAATCTGAATCGTGTAATCACTTTCAAATTAAAGTATTTTGACCTTATATGTCTTGGGTTCATGAAATCCTTAATCGGATAAGACAGATTGTGCAATTTAAATATAAGGCACGTGAAATCAATCAGAAACGTTAGAGTATTATTATTGTTCTATTTTGCAAATGAGACCAGCAATGTGGTTAAATAACCACCAACTGAAACAGTTATTTTCGGTTATTTACCAACCATTGTGTTGGTTGACAAACGATGTGTCGGTTGGGTTTTTGGCGGGAAAATCTGGTAATTCCTTTTATACCGATTCATAAAAATTGCTTAGATTTTGTGGTGCTGCTCCAAACCCCGCGAGGGGCGTCCCTCCCTCGAACCCCACCCGCTCACCTTGGAGCAGGACCCCAGCAAGGGGCTTTACCCCTTGACCCCCGCATCTTTGTCCAGGCGGTATCAAGCTAACTATGATGAGTATGCACTCTGCACCTCCTAACACATCTTGAGCTAAACTTGTATAAGGCCATTGGTCTCATGTAAAACACAATTACATAAAATAAATTGATAACACTAAAATTACCAACAACTTAAACAATTTAAACTATTATTTTTATTACCGACTGGACATCTTAAAAAGAAAAGATAAACAATAATGTTAGAACATAATGATTGTTGCAGTAAAAAATAGTGCGCGTGTTTTTACCGCCGGATCAAGGTGATACGCATGTGTGTTCTCATATTTTATGTGGTTTTAAAAGACAAATGTTGTTTTCGTGTATGTTTTGAGATAAGTATACTGTTTGTTTTTTTTGTTTTTTGTTTTTTGTTTTTTTGTTTTTTTTTTTTTTTATTTTGCGCTAATTGAAATCGGTCATTCACCCATCAAACAAACATTGCTCATTCTCTAGACCATTTCGCGATGGGCCTCATCGCAAAATGGTTTCGGCTATTTTGTAAAAAGTTGGTGACACGTTGCATGACCTAGTTGGTTTACATGTTGTCTCTTGCCGACGGAATGAGATCCTCTCAAGTTGAGAGGATTAACTTGACTCAAGTTGAGACATTATAAGCCATTGGATTTGATCCAATGGCTCAAATCAAAAGAGCTTATTTTGATTTCAACCATTGGATCTAATCCAATGGCTCACAATTATGAAACTTGAGTCAAGTTGATCCTCTCAACTTGAGAGGATCTCATTCCCTTGCCGACAGTTGTTTCGTGAACCTCGTATCTACAATGGTCCCAATGGTTAACGGCCAAAAAGAAGTATGTACTGGGATGGTGGGTTCGTATTAGTCTAGTTAAAAATTCTCTTTAATTTATATAGGAATATTGGAGGTAACTGGTCCTTTGTAGTCCAACGTACTTGTATTGAGGCTTCAACTCTGGTTACCTTAACAAAAAAACAATTAGTTTATCGTAAATCGGAATGAGGTAACTTTTCTGTGTGAAGTGAAGTGTGTATGCTAGATAATCAAACATTATACTTGGATCTCTTTAATGTGACGTTACCTAGCTACGTACATAATGAATCGATAATATTCTATTAATGGGTTGAGGAAGCTACCAATGAAATTCCTATGTCCACATCAAATACAAGTGTACCGAAAAAAAAAGACACGAGTTTACCAAAATCAATTAATCCCTTCAAAGGAGCAAACTGCATATACAAAGTAAAAACATAGCATCAAGAACAACGCCTTTTTAGAGGCCCAAATGTCTTTTAGAATAACCAAAAAGTGTAATATTTTTGTGATAGAACGGATTGTTGTTGTCTACTATAAGAATCGTTATATGATTTTATTTAGTCAAAATGTCTGTAACTTAAAATCAAATGTTAAAGCGTAGCTAAGAAAGGGTGATTATGTATTTATGTGCAACAGAAGGGGGCAAGGAATTGTGGGTAGTTTGGTTAAAATAATGGACTAATAATACTATGTTAACTGAATTTGTGGATAAGATACTTTTTTCTTTTTCTTTTTTTTATGAAAAAAGTCATGCATTGATGAAAATCTCTTAAAAACAAAGGAGACCAGACCACCACAGCAAAACAAAACCAATTTGGGTTCCTATGGAGAATACAGACTACCCAAACCAAAAAATAAATAAAAAAAATATATGAACGTCCTATATCCAATGTTCCAACTGCATCAGGCCTACTAAGAAAGATCCTAGCAAATACTATACAATAAAATATTGATGTTAGTAATTTTTCTCCATTATTGCAATAAGTTGGTGTGTATCAATCAAGAAAATGATATGTGGAAATCATATCCATTATTGTACTTTCCAATGTAAATCCAAGTAATGGGATGGTAAAATACTATTTGATACCTACCTTTTGGTTTTTGCACACGCAAGCTTAACAGAGTGAAGCACTCAATGTGCACCTAATATAAACATCTTGTAGCAAAGTTAATACTGTACTTACTAGTACTCCGTATATCATTAGTAATTTTCACATCATGTCTCGTGTTTGTTGAAAATTTTACTTCTTATTATCTTATCATGAATTTATATATTCATTTATATTTTTTCACAAAATAAGAGTATCAAACACACGACAAAGGTTAGTCGATCTTTTATGTGTTGTATTCAAAATATAAATATGGTTTTCTTCAAAAAAACACTTCACTTGTTTCAACCCATTCCCTTCTTTCTGAACTTATAATACTCTGTAACTTGTCACTTCACCGATAGCAACAATCAACCTTTTTTTTTTTTTTTTTTTTTTTTTTTTTTTTAACGGCAAGATGAATTAAAAACTAGCAAGATACTACAACAATTACAAAAGAAAATTATTCCAGTCATTCAACTACTATGGTTACCGCCTCTAAATTTATACCATGAAAAAAATACAAACGAATATCATCAAAAACGTCACTTTGCCTCATAACTTGAGAACGAAAAGTCACGCAATTACGATAGGTCGATAGCGCCAAATCATCCACAAGTTAGCCGAAATAATACCATACATGCAATCCTTACGAGACTAAGTATGCAAATTATCAAGTCAAGCGATCCACTCAAAATTCGAACCAAATCTCGGCATCGCAACATCACACCAAACACGAATTTTGTTCCATATATTTACGGCCACGATACACGAATAAAAGAGATGATCATTTGATTCCATAGAGCCATCACATACCGGGCATAACATGGAGTTAATTTCCAAACCACGGGCTGATAGATTGACCCTATGAAGTAGTCTATCCAAAAGAAGACGCCACATAAATACGTTTACCTTTCTCGGCAAAGAAGTAGACCATCTTGTACATGTAGGCAACGTAGGAAGCAATTGAGCATCAATATACCTTCTTGTGACACCCACCGAAAACAATCCACTTATATCTAAACTCCAAATGCAAGTATGTGAACTTGAACCGAGATCTACCAAGCAGATTTCTTCCACTAACAATGCTAATGATTCTGTATGACGGGCTCCAAGCGACTGTCTGCACCAGTCCCATGACCATACTCCATTTGAAAGTCTATCTCGAATTACGCATTTTTCATTACGATCTATTCTGAATAATCCGTTGAAACGAACCTGAAGCGGGCCATTACCTAGCCAATTATCTTTCCAAAATCGTATCGTTGAACCACAACCCACTTTAAAACTAAGTGTTTCCTTTGGTATNTTTTTTTTTTTTTTTTTTTTTTTTTTTTTTTTAACGGCAAGATGAATTAAAAACTAGCAAGATGCTACAACAATTACAAAAGAAAATTAATCCAGTCATTCCAACTACTATGGTTACCGCCTCTAAATTTATACCATGAAAAAAAATACAAACGAATATTATCAAAAACGTCACTTTGCCTCATAACTTGAGAACGAAAAGTCACGCAATTACGATAGGTCGATAGCGCCAAATCATCCACAAGTTAGCCGAAATAATACCATACATGCAATCCTTACGAGACTAAGTATGCAAATTATCAAGTCAAGCGATCCACTCAAAATTCGAACCAAATCTCGGCATCGCAACATCACACCAAACACGAATTTTGTTCCATATATTTACGGCCACGATACACGAATAAAAGAGATGATCATTTGATTCCATAGAGCCATCACATACCGGGCATAACATGGAGTTAATTTCCAAACCACGGGCCGATAGATTGACCCTATGAAGTAGTCTATCCAAAAGAAGACGCCACATAAATACGTTTACCTTTCTCGGCAAAGAAGTAGACCATCTTGTACATGTAGGCAACGTAGGAAGCAATTGAGCATCAATATACCTTCTTGTGACACCCACCGAAAACAATCCACTTATATCTAAACTCCAAATGCAAGTATCTGAACTTGAACCGAGATCTACCAAGCAGATTTCTTCCACTAACAATGCTAATGATTCTGTATGACGGGCTCCAAGCGACTGTCTGCACCAGTCCCATGACCATACTCCATTTGAAATTCTATCTCGAATTACGCATTTTTCATTACGATCTATTCTGAATAATCCGTTGAAACGAACCTGAAGCGGGCCATTACCTAGCCAATTATCTTTCCAAAATCGTATCGTTGAACCACAACCCACTTTAAAACTAAGTGTTTCCTTTGGTATAATTCCGCTAGAGTGCAAATAAATAACAATCCAAACAATCTTGGCCCAAATTCCTTAATTCCTTGGTATAATTCCGCTAGAGTGCAAATAATTACATATCTTTTTAGTTTCTTATCTGTATTATATACTTATTTGAGAAAAGCTAGTTACACAAAAGATTTATAAAACAAAATCTACACAAACATATATCATGTGAATATATGGTGAGTGAAAAATATGAAAGAGAAAACATAATAAAACGTCCGCATTACTATGTGAACAAATTTTTAATTCACATTCTGCTTTATTATTTAGTATTCATAACTTAACAATCAAGTTCAAACTTCAACACATTACTTGTATTTAGTTGTAACTAAATCTTTAATTATCATTCACTTGTTAAAGCAAGTACTACATACGCACAGCTAATAACAAATCAAAGGCACCTCATTTAAAATGAAACAAAAACATACTTTGTAATTGACAATGTCACATATAGATATTTCATTACCTTGCATTAACACAATAGAAATAAGCACTTACAAGAGTTACACGATCCCCGTTCTTACTCTAATTTATAAATGTGGATACAAAATTCTGTCAATCTCCCAAATTACATTCACCATAATACAATAATTAAGACAAATTTATGTTACACTTCCGCATGCGTGCATGGTATAACCATCAACAAAAAGGCACTACGTCCAGCAACATCACCTATAACACTTAAATCCCGCACCGGCTGTCGCCTAAAGAGATGTTGGTTCACAAGATAACATTCGCCTTACAAGTTGCAATGAGACAACGCGTTTTGTAGTCTATCACGGGTGGAATTCTTAAATGCTGTGCAGTTAATCGTGCTCATGTGAACAAGAACTCTTTACATGAGGGTCACAAAAGCATAATCATGAGCCTGCGGGCAATATTGTGGTCTGAGTAGGGCCAGATGTTACACCGGCACTACAAACCTAAGTATGAAGTTGAGAAAAAAAAAATAAAATAAAAAAAATAAAATAAAAATAAAATAAAATCAGTAGATAAATAAAACAAATCCAACAATTGGTACATCATATATTGGTTCATATAGAACCAAGCGCAACACAACGAGTGTCCCTAGGACTTAAACGTCATAACATTGAGAAGAAAACAAAGACTAAAACGTTTAAAATGAAAAAAGGAAGTCTAACCGTTGGAGTCCTTGATGCAACCACCTTCTTCCTTAATCCACCTATGTCGGTAGTACAATAAAGGATGACATCCTAAATAGCGTCATTTACTAACTAATTGAGGTTTACTTACAACTTAAACTCTAAAGTTAATAACTGTAAAAGCTATAAAGCTAATTTCAAACCATGAAAACTTGAAAAGAATCTTTAAGAAGGTTAAATGGCAAAACAAATGGGGATAGTGATGGCTATGTACAGGTCAAAGAAGAGTGGGTGAGTGGTTGAATATGGGTCTCTTACACTCTACCTCACCATGTCAATTCGTAAAGAGGTTGAAATGGTTACCAACCGTTAGTTGCCACATGGCATTTTTAGAAGCTCAACAGTTATTTTGAGACTTGCACTTTGTAGATATAACTCAACTACGCACGCACATCTTTTGTTCTCCACGGTTACGAAATTAAACTTGCGTTGAGCAATATTTTAAACGTTAGGGAGGACTGCAGTAATTTTGTCAAAATTTGAGTTATACATGAAATCTAAAAAATCTTGGGGCTAAACGTGTAATTTACTCTAAATATAATTCGCTATTTCTAAATTGTAGGTTCTCCTATAGAGCCTCGGTTATAGTCGTGTTTTGGTTTGGGCTGGTCGACGAGCCGAGCCTATGGCACGAGGAACCACACCGGGTGCGGGCTAGTCGGTTTTGGCGTCATGGCCAGCAGCTCACGCCATGAATTTTTCATTTTTTTTAGTAGGGTATATGTGGACCTATCACGTCACTTTTACTTCATGACATCACTTTTGTATCAAGAAGATATGTTTTCGTGTCAGGTAATGGATCTATTAAAAAGAGAGTAAAATTTGCAAAGTCTAAAAAGTAATATCAACCGTTGGATCTCTCAAGATCTAGACTCCATGTTTCTAAAGGGGCCCAGTCATAAGGGTATCCCGTCCTTTCCAAGATTAGTCAATACTCTGTATATTCTATATGGGTACCATTTTTTCATTCTCCTCAAATCTCTAAAACAAACAATTTCAGTTCCCATTATCATCTTCATGTTACCAGCTTTGATTATCATCTTCATATTACGCTTTGACTCACCGATCTCATTATCATCTTCATATTACCAACTTTGACTCGTCGATCTCAAAAAACGTGAGCAACAACAACAGCGCGTGAGATCCACGTGCCGCAACCATAGCGATGCACAATCACCAGCATCATCAGAATAATACTATGACGACGACGACGGGGTAGCGATCGTTTGACCGCCGTGACCAGATATTGATTATTTCTTTTGGGAGAGAGAGAGAAAGGGTGTTTGTGTGTTTTTTAGGTGTGAATAAAAAATGCAGGTCCAATTATCTTTTGTTTTCAGCTTTTTTTGATGATAGATTGGTTGAGTGGTTTACACAGAAACAAAAATGGAACAAAATGTTATGAATGAGATGAAGGTGGTTTGGTTTTTATGATTGAAGTTTTGAATCAGAGTAGATTAGTATTTTTTTTCTTCTTCTACCTTATAGTATTGTTGTATTGAATTGGATGGATGAATGAATTTAATTTTAGATTTTTTCATCCAGGTAGTTATGGTGCGGATATAAGGTGTTTGATGAAAAGTCTGTGACGGTTTTTTTGTTATAAAAATGTGTGATTTTTTGTTAAAAAGTGACTGTACAATCCGCTTGTTTTTTTATAATGTTCATCAGTTAATAAGTTAGTATTGGTAATCGGTTAATTTTATACATCAGTTATTTTTAATAATGTTAATCAGTTCAAGTTAGTATTGTTTATCAGTTCATCAATTTTTCTAATAAAACACAATGTTTATTAGTTCATCAGTTATTTTTAATATTGTTCATCAGTTATTTATAACGTTCATCAGTTATGTTTTATAATATTCATCAGTTTTCGAAAAAAATAACGTTAATCAATTATTAATGATATTGTTCATCAGTTATTTTTGATAACGTTCATCAATTATTTTTTATAATGTTCAGTAGTTTTCAAAAAATAACTTTCATCAGTTATTTTTTATATTGTTCATCAATTATTTTTTATAACGTTCATCGGTTATTTTTTTTCGAAAAAATAACGTTCATCAGTTATTTTTAATATTGTTTATCAGTTATTTATAAAAACATTCATCAGTTATTTTTGATAACATTCATCATTTATTTTTGATAACGTTCATCAGTTATTGTTCATCTTTAACGTGCGATATCTCACTCATATCATATCGGATTTGAGTGATTCAAATTTCTGGGTAAAGAATGGCCAAAAATTTACAACGTTCATGTTTTAATATTTGCAAAATTCGGCCTTTAAACTAGACAAAATTAGAGCCGAAAATGCCAAAAATTTCAAAAAAATAACACCCACTTAAAAAGTTAAAAAAAAAAAATTGCGATTCATATATCATAATGCATACCAAATTAAAGAGAAATGAATTTAAGAATTTATGGTGAAATCGGTTTTTCATAAAAGTTTGTCGTTTGAAAGTTATTTACGTTTGAAGTTTTAACGTGGAATAAAAAAAAGGTTGAAAAGACCAAAATGCCCTCTAACCGAATTTAATATGAAAAAGAGGAGGGATTAGCGGATCGCATCTCTTTGGTGTTATGTGCAGAAAGCCAGAAAGTGCTGAGGTGACAGCACTTTTGCTCATAACACCACCCCACGACACCAACCAGTACCTAGCACTCTAACTCTAACAAATGGAGGATGACGCAACCAAACATATATAAAAATTATTGCATCATTTAGTTAACTTGTTAAATGGAGTATAATCGCAACCTTTTCTTGAACAAAGACTATGATCGCAACCTAACATATATAAAAATAAACATAATGAAAAGGTATAACGCCGGCGGGTTGTAGGACATACGAATATACGAGTATCCCTACATGTTTTTTTAGGATCCGTATATTCAGTTAAAAGAAAAAAAATTAACCCAACAACACGTGATTCGTGAACACAAATCCTATCCCCATTTCCGTCCTATATATAACCCATCCACTGATATCCTTTCTTCTCCACCATACATTCAATTCAACAACAAATCACATATCAAATATTAAACTGATAAAAAAAAAAAAAAAAAANGTGTGAATAAAAAATGCAGGTCCAATTATCTTTTGTTTTCAGCTTTTTTTGATGATAGATTGGTTGAGTGGTTTACACAGAAACAAAAATGGAACAAAATGTTATGAATGAGATGAAGGTGGTTTGGTTTTTATGATTGAAGTTTTGAATCAGAGTAGATTAGTATTTTTTTTTTCTTCTTCTACCTTATAGTATTGTTGTATTGAATTGGATGGATGAATGAATTTAATTTTAGATTTTTTCATCCAGGTAGTTATGGTGCGGATATAAGGTGTTTGATGAAAAGTCTGTGACGGTTTTTTTGTTATAAAAATGTGTGATTTTTTGTTAAAAAGTGACTGTACAATCCGCTTGTTTTTTTATAATGTTCATCAGTTAATAAGTTAGTATTGGTAATCGGTTAATTTTATACATCAGTTATTTTTAATAATGTTAATCAGTTCAAGTTAGTATTGTTTATCAGTTCATCAATTTTTCTAATAAAACACAATGTTTATTAGTTCATCAGTTATTTTTAATATTGTTCATCAGTTATTTATAACGTTCATCAGTTATGTTTTATAATGTTCAGCAGTTTTCGAAAAAATAACGTTAATCAATTATTAATGATATTGTTCATCAGTTATTTTTGATAACGTTCATCAATTATTTTTTATAATGTTCAGTAGTTTTCAAAAAATAACTTTCATCAGTTATTTTTTTATATTGTTCATCAATTATTTTTTATAACGTTCATCGGTTATTTTTTTTCGAAAAAATAACGTTCATCAGTTATTTTTAATATTGTTTATCAGTTATTTATAAAAACATTCATCAGTTATTTTTGATAACATTCATCATTTATTTTTGATAACGTTCATCAGTTATTGTTCATCTTTAACGTGCGATATCTCACTCATATCATATCGGATTTGAGTGATTCAAATTTCTGGGTAAAGAATGGCCAAAAATTTACAACGTTCATGTTTTAATATTTGCAAAATTCGGCCTTTAAACTAGACAAAATTAGAGCCGAAAATGCCAAAAATTTCAAAAAAATAACACCCACTTAAAAAGTTAAAAAAAAAAAATTGCGATTCATATATCATAATGCATACCAAATTAAAGAGAAATGAATTTAAGAATTTATGGTGAAATCGGTTTTTCATAAAAGTTTGTCGTTTGAAAGTTATTTACGTTTGAAGTTTTAACGTGGAATAAAAAAAAGGTTGAAAAGACCAAAATGCCCTCTAACCGAATTTAATATGAAAAAGAGGAGGGATTAGCGGATCGCATCTCTTTGGTGTTATGTGCAGAAAGCCAGAAAGTGCTGAGGTGACAGCACTTTTGCTCATAACACCACCCCACGACACCAACCAGTACCTAGCACTCTAACTCTAACAAATGGAGGATGACGCAACCAAACATATATAAAAATTATTGCATCATTTAGTTAACTTGTTAAATGGAGTATAATCGCAACCTTTTCTTGAACAAAGACTATGATCGCAACCTAACATATATAAAAATAAACATAATGAAAAGGTATAACGCCGGCGGGTTGTAGGACATACGAATATACGAGTATCCCTACATGTTTTTTTAGGATCCGTATATTCAGTTAAAAGAAAAAAAATTAACCCAACAACACGTGATTCGTGAACACAAATCCTATCCCCATTTCCGTCCTATATATAACCCATCCACTGATATCCTTTCTTCTCCACCATACATTCAATTCAACAACAAATCACATATCAAATATTAAACTGATAAAAAAAAAAAAAAAAAACCACCATCTTTCTTTGAATCATATCACCGGACACAGTTTCAGGAGGAAGCGACCACCGTAGAGATAATATATATTTATAAAAAAAGGGTTGGGGTAATACCCGGGTAGACACGTTGCAGACATCACGGCTATACACGGTTCAACGCGGCCACTCGTACAATCCGTACGAAAAAACAATGGTCGTTTTTCATCTTCTGTTGTTGTAATAACTACCAACCCTTGTACTCACGGTGGTCGCGGTGCTTTTCCTTCTGAAGGCGGTAGTCCTTCCGACCTCCTCTTTCTTGCCGGCGGTGGTTCTTTCTTCTTTTTCTCGCTTTCCTTAGCTTAGGTTAGGTTAGGTTTTATATAATATTTTATTATTATCATTATCATCGTCATCGTACAAGTTGTTGTCAAGATCTGCTGCTGCTGGTAATATTCATTCATAAATATTAAGAAAGATGTTGAGGATTAAAAGGGTAGCTACGATTTTATCGAATTATCAAAAAGATGAAGGTGACGATTCTGGTGGCCCCCGTGGCTGCGGACGTAATTGTTTGAGAAAGTGTTGCCTACCAGGTAGTATTTGATACCGTACTTTTATTTTCTTGTACCGTACTTTTATTTTGCATTTTTTATTGTTTGTAATGATATAAAAAAATAATAAAAAATCTTCGTTAATTACACATATCGTAATTTGTTCATTTTTTATTTTCGGAACGGAGGGAGTATGAATGACATAACAGCAAACATATGATATAAAGACGATATTTGGAAGTGCATATTGTTTTTTACAATGTAGCTGCTATTCGATAAATATTGTGTTAAAAATATGTCTTTGAATGAATTGGGTGTATTGACGGTTGTTTTGTTGTATTGAATTCAGGGTCTAAGCTACCTTTGTATGCTTTTCCGAAATCCGACAAGGTTGAATTGTGTGACAAAAATGAGTTCCCTTTTGCTTTCTTGGACTCGCTTCTCCTAGGAGAGGTAATGTAGAATGCTCGAGTATTAGCATTTTGGTTGTGGGGGGTTTAAAGATTGCTTTGTGCTAAGATTGTTGTTTGTAAATTGCAGTGGGAGGATCGAATGGAAAGGGGTCTTTTCCGATATGATGTTACTGCCTGCGAAACCAAGGTCATTCCTGGTGAACACGGTTTTATTGCTCAGCTGAACGAGGGACGTCACCTCAAGAAACGCCCCACTGAGTTTCAAGTCGATAAAGTGTTGCAACCCTTCGATGAGAACAAGTTCAACTTTACTAAAGTTGGACAGGAAGAGGTGCTCTTCCAGTTTGAAGCAAGTGAAGATGGCGAAGTTCAGTTCCATCCAAGCGCTCCCATTGTTGCCGAGAATTCGCCGAGCGTTGTTGCCATTAATGTATGTTGTCTAGATCTTTTGTATCGTTTATGTTATAATTTACAATAAAGAGCTTTACATTATATGATGTGTTTCCTGTAAAATTGATAGGTAAGTCCCATTGAATATGGGCATGTGCTTTTGATTCCTCGAATTCTTGAACGCTTACCCCAAAGAATTGATCACAAGAGCTTGTTGCTTGCACTGTACATGGCACATGAGGCTGGAAGTCCATACTTTCGTCTAGGCTACAATAGCTTGGGGGCATTTGCTACTATCAATCACCTTCACTTCCAGGTTAATATTGATCTCTCTTGTATTATAAAATGCAATTAATTTTAATTTTAGGATTATTAAGATGTANTGTGGTTGTGGGGTGTTTAAAGATTGCTTTGTGCTAAGATTGTTGTTTGTAAATTGCAGTGGGAGGATCGAATGGAAAGGGGTCTTTTCCGATATGATGTTACTGCCTGCGAAACCAAGGTCATTCCTGGTGAACACGGTTTTATTGCTCAGCTGAACGAGGGACGTCACCTCAAGAAACGCCCCACTGAGTTTCAAGTCGATAAAGTGTTGCAACCCTTCGATGAGAACAAGTTCAACTTTACTAAAGTTGGACAGGAAGAGGTGCTCTTCCAGTTTGAAGCAAGTGAAGATGGCGAAGTTCAGTTCCATCCAAGCGCTCCCATTGTTGCCGAGAATTCGCCGAGCGTTGTTGCCATTAATGTATGTTGTCTAGATCTTTTGTATCGTTTATGTTATAATTTACAATAAAGAGCTTTACATTATATGATGTGTTTCCTGTAAAATTGATAGGTAAGTCCCATTGAATATGGGCATGTGCTTTTGATTCCTCGAATTCTTGAACGCTTACCCCAAAGAATTGATCACAAGAGCTTGTTGCTTGCACTGTACATGGCACATGAGGCTGGAAGTCCATACTTTCGTCTAGGCTACAATAGCTTGGGGGCATTTGCTACTATCAATCACCTTCACTTCCAGGTTAATATTGATCTCTCTTGTATTATAAAATGCAATTAATTTTAATTTTAGGATTATTAAGATGTAGCGGGAGACATGATAGGACGATTTACTTTTGATGATTAATTAATGTTAGCAATCATTCGAGGGATGTTGGCATTGTGTTTTGATAGTGATTACAGATTATCGTATACACACTTTAAAAACATAATGCCAACAACTCCCCTTGTATTAGATTGCAAAAGATGAGAATGAGACACTTGGAATAAGTATAATCTCTTGAAAAGTTTATGAATATAAAGTACTCAATTGACGTGGTATGGTAACATTTATGAATATAAAGTTCTCAACTGAGGTGGTATGGTAAAATGACTTTATATTGATTATATGTCGTCTACTTCAGGCTTACTACTTGGCTGTACCATTCCCGATAGAGAAAGCTGCCACTAGAAAGATTACTGATTTCAATGGCGGGGTCGAGATTTCTGAGATTTTCAACTATCCCGTTAAAGGCCTCATCTTTGAGGGTGGAAATTCACTTGAAGATTTATCCAATGCAGTGGCTGATACCTGCATATGCCTTCAAGATAACAACATACCTTACAATGTCCTCATTTCAGAATCTGGCAAACGCGTCTTTGTCCTTCCACAGGTACACATTGACCACTCATTTGCATAAAATTATCATTTAGTTATAAATTGATGTAATGCTAACACATAATTGGATCGGAAAAACAGTGTTATGCAGAGAAGCAAGCTCTTGGGGAAGTGAGTAGTGAGGTTCTAGATACCCAGGTGAACCCTGCCGTTTGGGAAATCAGTGGACATATTGTGTTGAAAAGGAAAGAAGACTATGAAGGAGCGTCTGAGAAAAAAGCTTGGAGACTTCTGGCAGAGGTTTCTTTGTCTGAAGAAAGGTTCCAGGAAGTGGTAGCCCTTATATTTGAGGCCATCTCATGTGCTGTTATCGAGAGGATGTCTGAGGATGAGCAAGATGTTGATAAAGTTGGTGGTCGTAACAATGGTACCCAGGCAGCCATCATGCCAGGGAAGCATGAATGCCTAGTTCAACACTAGGTGCCCTATTGTATGATGATTTAAAACATATTATTATTGTGTATAACGGGGATGTTTTCGTGGTTTTGGTGTGCTAACTACGAGACTGGCCATCCCTTAAATAAAGCAAAACACGTGATTGCGCCTGTTTGATGTAAGATAGTGTTTGGTGGTTGTGTTTTATGTAAAGATTCCAGTGTGCTGCTGTATGCTAATGCTATTATCAGTTTGTGCTTAGCGCTTTCTAATTTCTTTAGTATTTGTGTGACAAGCTTCTACATGTTTGCAAGGTTAAACATTTTGAAATCGTTTTATGTTTGAGAAGACAATATACAGTTTCCACGGGAGGGAACAGATGCATTATTGCAGGTGAGCCAGGTAGTGTTTTTGAAATGAGATTCATATAGCGGCATCTATTGAAATTATATCATACGATCCTTCTTTTGTTTCTTTAACTGTGCGGTAGGCTTGATAGCAAAAAGAAATTTGAACGGAAATAACCAAACATGTTCAAGATTATTCTCTAAACAATCGTAGATAAATCAGAACAATCATTTTGTTTAAACTTTCGTGTTTGTTCAGCTTACAATATGCTGACAACACTATATTTTTTGGAGAGTGGACTGACGAAAATGCAAGGGTATTGATGTGTATATTAAAATGTTTTGAGGAGGTTTCAGGATTACGAGTGAATCTGAATAAGAGTCGCTTATATGGTATCGGGGTGTCTCAACAGGCTGTCGAGGGTATGGCTAGATGGATGGGATGTAGCGTAGGAGAATTCCCGTTTACCTATTTGGGACTTCCTATAGGTGTAAATATGAGAAAAGAGATAGCATGGAGATCTATAGTGGATAAATTTAAGAAAAAACTTTCGGAATGGAGGGCTAAATCGAT
>LBNU01019107.1:22273-42022 GCA_014162995.1 Artemisia annua
GTTGCGCGGAGAGGAAAATTATGCGTGGTCAAATGCGGAATCGATTTCATTCTCATCTTATGGGGCCGGGGAGCGGTTAAATATTCGGGCGTATCAACGGTTGGATAAAAATTGGGCTTTATTGGGCAAATGGTAGGCTGGCGTTTTAGGATTGAGCGGCTGATGTTTTATGGGGCGTAGTATATTAGAAGCATATATATGGAGGGCATGGTGGTTCTGGTAGTGTGCATACTATGATTGAGGGTAGTGGTGTTGGAGTGATTATTGAGAGTTTGGGGTAGATTTTAGATAATTTAGGGAATTGGTTTCACTAATTCTTTTGAGAGGAAAGTGGGTAATGGAATGGATACGTCGTTTTGGGAAGATAGATGGAGGGGTAACATGAGATTTAGAGATAGATTTCCTAGATTATTTCATTTAGATAGTCGGAAAGAGGCGAAAGTGGGGGAGAGAGGGTCGTGGGTTGAGGGCGCTTGGAATTGGAAGTGGGAATGGCTTAGAGAACCTAGGGGTAGAGTGTGCAATGAGGTGGATGTTCTAACAGGTCTTTTAGAGAATTTTTGTTTATCATTGGATTGTAGGGGTACTTGGAGATGGATGCTTGAAGACAATGGAAGATTCACGGTCAAGACGCTAACAATGCTAGTGGACAACAAATATTTACATGAAGAGTACGCGGATCAAGAGATGGTATGGAACTAGTTTGTGCCAAGAAAAGTCAACATTTTTATTTGGCGCGCCCTTAAAGGTAGACTCCCGGTGAGATGCGAACTTGATAAAAGAGGTATAGATTTAGATCCTCTCTTATGTCCATGTTTTAACGACGGGTTAGAAACAGTAGATCACAGTTTGGTACTATGTAAGATTGCATTACATATATGGGAAAAAAATTTTGGTTGGTGGAAGATTGGTTCGGTTAATGCTTTTACTACCAATGAGGTTTTTCGGCATTGTGGTAGCCTAGACACACCGAATCACATGAGAGTATTTTGGCAAGTAGTTACATGGGTCACCGGTTACCTTATATGGAAAGAACGGAATAATAGAGTTTTAGAGCAAAGGCATCGAATGAAGATAGAATAGTGCAAGATATTAAACTACAAAGCTTTGAATGGATTGTGAGAAGGGGGGAAAAAAGACGCATGGGATTGGCAAAAGTTGGTCAATGATCCAACAAATTGCTGTGCAAATGTTGTTGGAACTTGAGGCATTATCGTTTTCTTTGGCATGTTTGGCTTTGGAGACACTCATGATTGGAGATAAGTTTAGTCATTTTTACTTTTTTGTCAATCTTATGGTGCATGCAATTGATCTCCAGGCTTGGAGTTTGGTATTTTTAGTTTCTTTTGGCCTTATGTCATAGTTGTGTCTTGTTTTGTGTCTTTTTAGCTAGTTTTGCGCCTGAGCTTCCCTTCCTCATGGTGTAGCTCAAGGTTTGTAGGATAGTTGGCTCGTTTGTTCCTGTTGTATGTATTCTCTGTACTCTCTTTGTTTTGTTGTTTAATAAAATTGATGCCTACTCTAAAAAACAAACACAAATGAGTTCTATTCGCATTTGTTCAACGTGTTTACAGCGTCAATCATGTTCAGATAATCAATTCTAGTAAAAGAAGATAAAGTTTAGATATGATCATGTTGTTTAAAATTAGTAACAACCTGATAATCAATATCTGCTAGGAAGATGCCAACATCAACATGGCAACATCCTTAATCCAGTTATCCAAAACTGATAAATCTGCATCACCTAAATTATCCGCAACTTATATGTACAAGGAAATGGGCTTTGTAGAAAAAGCCCAAGCCCATTGGTTAGGGTTACTGGGAGAGCAAAACAAAAACATTCTTCAAATGTAGCTGTTTCCTAAATAGAACATCATCATTCTGTCTTTCCGCCAAAAACCTTACATAAATCTTTACTTCTTTTTATTTTATATGTTTTTAAGTTAATAATTTAAGTACCATCATCTCTCCCTTTAAAGTTACCTGAGGTTGTTTCTCTTTTTCAGTGATGTTTTATTTTCATATGTTTGAAACTTTAGTTATTTGTTATCTTTGTATGTTTGTTTGATGTATCTTACTGTATTACATTAGTTATTACCAATAAGTTAGCTAAGTTATGTTTTTGTACATTGTTAGATACTTAGATGCCATGGTAAGTTGGTAACACATAAATAGTTTTAAGTTTTCTATATCGGCTGAATGATTGCTATATAACATTTTATTCTGTAATTTTGAATAATTTGCATATGTTGGTGTCACACAGAACAAGAATTGCACATTCCACAATTGTAAATATCTGATTTGTAATCGACTGTTAAGTAGTATGTTACTATATTTGTATATACAATTATAAAAATTGATTTTTTAATGTCCTGTGTTGCTTAGTAGAATTTACGCTTTTGGTTTAGAACAGAAATAAAAGAGAATGTGTTTATATTCAGGTGATATATCTACTTTGAGGAAATGTCGTCGTCTATGTTTTCTGCAACTGCTCCCCATGGTACCGCACTAGGTTTTGAACAAAGCAAGGTCTTTGGTTGGTTGGGGTAATACCCGGGTAGACACGTTGCAGACATCACGGCTATACACGGTTCAACGCGGCCACTCGTACAATCCGTACGAAAAAACAATGGTCGTTTTTCATCTTCTGTTGTTGTAATAACTACCAACCCTTGTACTCACGGTGGTCGTGGTGCTTTGCCTTCTGAAGGCGGTAGTCCTTCCGACCTCCTCTTTCTTGCCGGCGGTGGTTCTTTCTTCTTTTTCTCGCTTTCCTTAGCTTAGGTTAGGTTAGGTTTTATATAATATTTTATTATTATTATCATTATCATTATCATCGTACAAGTTGTTGTCAAGATCTGCTGCTGCTGGTAATATTCATTCATAAATATTAAGAAAGATGTTGAGGATTAAAAGGGTAGCTACTATTTTATCCAATTATCAAAAAGATGAAGGTGACGATTCTGGTGGCCCCCGTGGCTGCGGACGTAATTGTTTGAGAAAGTGTTGCCTACCAGGTAGTATTTGATACCGTACTTTTATTTTCTTGTACCGTACTTTTATTTTGCAATTTTTATTGTTAGTAATGATATAAAAATATATAAAAAATCTTAGTTAATTACACATATCATAATTTGTTCATTTTTATTTGGGACACTTTCTTCGGAACGGAGGGAGTATGACATATCACCAACATATGATATAAAGACGATATTTGGAAGTGCTTATTGTTTTTGACAATGTAGCTGCTATTCGATAAATATTGTGTTAAAAATATGTCTTTGAATGAATTGGGTGTATTGACGGTTGTTTTGTTGTATTGAATTCAGGGTCTAAGCTACCTTTGTATGCTTTTCCGAAATCCGACAAGGTTGAATTGTGTGACAAAAATGAGTTTCCTTTTGCTTTCTTGGACTCGCTTCTCCTAGGAGAGGTAATGTAGAATGCTCGAGTATTAGCATTGTGGTGTGGTTGTGGGGTGTTTAAAGATTGCTTTGTGCTAAGATTGTTGTTTGTAAATTGCAGTGGGAGGATCGAATGGAAAGGGGTCTTTTCCGATATGATGTTACTGCCTGCGAAACCAAGGTCATTCCTGGTGAACACGGTTTTATTGCTCAGCTGAACGAGGGACGTCACCTCAAGAAACGCCCCACTGAGTTTCAAGTCGATAAAGTGTTGCAACCCTTCGATGAGAACAAGTTCAACTTTACTAAAGTTGGACAGGAAGAGGTGCTCTTCCAGTTTGAAGCAAGTGAAGATGGCGAAGTTCAGTTCCATCCAAGCGCTCCCATTGTTGCCGAGAATTCGCCGAGCGTTGTTGCCATTAATGTATGTTGTCTAGATCTTTTGTATCGTTTATGTTATAATTTACAATAAAGAGCTTTACATTATATGACGTGTTTCCTGTAAAATTGATAGGTAAGTCCCATTGAATATGGGCATGTGCTTTTGATTCCTCGAATTCTTGAACGCTTACCCCAAAGAATTGATCACAAGAGCTTGTTGCTTGCACTGTACATGGCACATGAGGCTGGAAGTCCATACTTTCGTCTAGGCTACAATAGCTTGGGGGCATTTGCTACTATCAATCACCTTCACTTCCAGGTTAATATTGTTCTCTCTTGTATTATAAAATGCAATTAATTTTAATTTTAGAATTATTAAGATGTAGCGGGAGACATGATAGGACGACTTACTTTTGATGATTAATTAATGTAAGCAATCATTCGAGGGATGTTGGCATTGTGTTTTGATAGTGATTACAGATTATCGTATACACACTTTAAAAACATAATGCCAACAACTCCCCTTGTATTAGATTGCAAAAGATGAGAATGAGACACTTGGAATAAGTATAATCTCTTGAAAAGTTTATGAATATAAAGTACTCAATTGACGTGGTATGGTAACATTTATGAATATAAAGTTCTCAACTGAGGTGGTATGGTAACATGACTTTATATTGATTATATGGCGTCTACTTCAGGCTTACTACTTGGCTGTACCATTCCCGATAGAGAAAGCTGCCACTAGAAAGATTACTGATTTCAATGGCGGGGTCGAAATTTCTGAGATTTTCAACTATCCCGTTAAAGGCATCGTCTTTGAGGGTGGAAATTCACTTGAAGATTTATCCAATGCAGTGGCTGATACCTGCATATGCCTTCAAGATAACAACATACCTTACAATGTCCTTATTTCAGAATCTGGCAAACGCGTCTTTGTCCTTCCACAGGTAGACATTGACCACTCATTTGCATAAAATTATCATTTAGTTATAAATGGATGTAATGCTAACGAGTAATTGGATCGGAAAAACAGTGTTATGCAGAGAAGCAAGCTCTTGGGGAAGTGAGTAGTGAGGTTCTAGATACCCAGGTGAACCCTGCCGTTTGGGAAATCAGTGGACATATTGTGTTGAAAAGGAAAGAGGACTATGAAGGAGCGTCTGAGAAAAAAGCTTGGAGACTTCTGGCAGAGGTTTCTTTATCTGAAGAAAGGTTCCAGGAAGTGGTAGCCATTATATTTGAAGCCATTTCATGTGCTGTTATCGAGAGGATGTCTGAGGATGAGCAAGATGATAAAGTTGGTGGTCGTAACAATGGTACCCGTGCAGCCATCATGCCAGGGAAGCATGAATGCCTAGTTAAACACTAGGTGCCTTATCGTACGATGATTTAAAACATATTATTATTGTGTATATCTGGGAAGTTTTCGTGGTTTTGGTGTGCTAACTACGATACTGGCCATCCCTTAAATAAAGCAAAACATGTGATTGCGTCTGTTTGATGTAAGATATTGTTTGGTGATTGTCATATGTAAAGATTCCAGTGTGTTGCTTTATGCTAATGCCATTATCTGTTTGTGCTTAGCGCTTTCTAATCTTTAGTATGTGTGTGACAAACTTCTACATGTTTGCAAGGTTAAACATTTTGAAATCGTTTTATGTTTGACAAGACAATATACAGTTTCCACAGGAGGGAATAGATGCATTATTCTTTTTTTGTTTCTTTACCGCAAATATTTTTCTTTTTCTGTGAGTTAGGCTTGATAGCAGAAACGAACTTGAACGGAAATAAACAAACATGTTCCAAGATTATTCTCTAAACAAACAGGCATAAATACAAGAATCAGTTAGTTCAAACATTCATGTTTGTTCGGCTAAACATAACGAACAAACACAAATGAGTTCTATTCGTATTTGTTCAACGCGTTTACAGCCGATTCTAGTAAAAGGAGGTAGCGTTTAGATATGATCATGTTGTTTAAAGTTAGTAACAACCTGATAATCAATATCTGCTAGGAACTAGGAAGATGCCAACATGGCTACATCCTTGATCCAGTTATCCAAAATTGATAAATTTGCATCATATGTTATCACTTTAAGGCCCAGATATGAGATATTTTAAAAGGAATTGGGCCTGGTGATGAGAAAGCCCAAGCCCATTGGTTAGGGTTTTACTGGGAGAGCAAAAACAAAAACAATCTTCAAATGTAGCTGTTTCCTAAATAAAACATCATCATTCTGTCTTTCCGCCAAAACCTTACATAAATCTTTACTTCTTTTTCTTTTTTATTTTTAAATTAATAATTTAAGTATCAACATCTCTCCCTTTAAAGTTACCTGAGGTTGTTTCTCTTTTTCAGTGATGTTTTATTTTCATATGTTTGAAACTTTAGTTATTTGTTATCTTTGTATGTTTGTTTGATGTATCTTACTGTATTACATTAGTTATTACCAATAAGTTAGCTAAGTTATGTTTTTGTACATTGTTAGATACTTAGATGCCATGGTAAGTTGGTAACACATAAATAGTATAAGTTTTCGATATCGGCTGAATGATTGCTATATAACATTTTATTCTGTAATTTTGAATAATTTGCATATGTTGGTGTCACACAGAACAAGAATTGCACATTCCACAATTTTAAATATCTGATTTGTAATCGACTGTTAAGTAGTATGTTACTATATTTGTATATACAATTATAAAAATTGATTTTTTAATGTCCTGTGTTGCTTAGTAGAATTTACGCTTTTGGTTTAGAACAGAAATAAAAGAGAATGTGTTTATATTCAGGTGATATATCTACTTTGAGGAAATGTCGTCGTCTATGTTTTCTGCAACTGCTCCCCATGGTACCGCACTAGGTTTTGAACAAAGCAAGGTCTTTGGCGATTTCAGCAAGTCAGATGCTGTGCATAAGAATCTTCTGCATTTCAAGAGGAACCATGTATCAGCTAAGCTCACAAATGCTAGGGTGCTATCAAAGGATAGAATTGAGTATAGCACAACAAAGGTGGAGAGTAACCTTAAGTTTTTGAAAGGAGAAAAGTTTCAACTTGATGATGTAATCGAAGCGCAGCAATTTGATAGAGATATTCTTAATGCTATATTTGAAGTGGCACGTGAAATGGAAACAATTGAGAAGAATTCACGTGGAAGCCAGCTTTTGAATGGTTTTCTAATGTCTACTCTTTTTTACGAGCCCTCGACTAGGACTAGGCTTTCCTTTGAGTCAGCAATGAAGCGGTTGGGTGGTGAAGTTTTGACTACTGAAAATGCGCGCGAGTTTTCTTCAGCTGCCAAAGGAGAGACACTCGAAGGTAATTTCTTGGAGGTTCTGTTTTCTTGTGTCATGATGGGCCATCGACTCTGATGTTGACCTTATTTTGCAGATACAATTAGAACTGTTGAAGGGTATTCAGACATAATTGTCATGAGGCACTTTGAAGGCGGTGCTGCTAGAAGAGCTGCCATGACTGCTAACATTCCAGTTATTAATGCTGGTGACGGTCCAGGTCAGCACCCTACTCAGGTATGCAATCTTTTTCTCTCTTACGATTGGTTTTTTAGTATCTAATCTTTAGTTGTTTGTGGATTTACTGTGTTTGGTTCTGTTTCGTTGTAAATATAACAGGCTCTTCTTGACGTTTACACTATTGAAAGAGAGATAGGAAAGCTGGATGGAATTAAAGTAGGCCTTGTTGGTGATCTTGCTAATGGGCGAACAGTTCGCTCACTTGCATATCTTCTTGCCAAATATAATAATGTGAAGATCTACTTTGTCTCACCTGAGGTTGTGAAGATGAAGGTATGCATTCAAGCAAATGATTAACATTATTATAAGATAACATATAGTAGTGTTTAGGACATTGATTGGTTAAATAAAAGATTTATATGCCGTGACTTTTGTTATCTTGTGTGGATTAGGAGGACATCAAAGAGTACTTAACATTAAAGGGAGTTGACTGGGAAGAAAGTGCTGATCTAATGGAAGTGGCATCAAAGTGTGATGTGGTGTACCAAACCCGCATTCAGAAAGAACGTTTTGGTGAAAGAACAGATCTCTATGATGCAGCTCGTGGAAAGTATATTGTTGATAAGGATGTGTTGAATGTCATGCAGAAGCATGCTGTTGTTATGCATCCTCTCCCAAGGCTTGATGAGGTGCGGCTCCAAACTAATTCTTTTTTACTTTATCTTGGGTGAAGTATTTGATTAATTTCAACATAACTTTCTTTGTTAATGCAGATAACGGTGGATGTAGATGATGATCCAAGGGCTGCATATTTTAGACAAGCGAAAAATGGACTTTACATTAGGATGGCTTTGTTGAAGCTCTTACTTCTTGGTTGGTGATGCAAAAATCTGCGAGCAATGTATTTGTTTGAAAAATGAGAAGGAACTGAGACTTGTTTGCGTTTCTTTTTTACACCATGAATGTTCAGTCGGTGTATTTGAAATCTTGTAACAAGCGGACAAAACCAGAAAAGCTCATGTAAGGCAGCATGCTTCCAACAGTATCATCCGCCTTATGGTTCTGTTATGCTTATAATATCCGAGTCAGATTAGACCTATTAATCTTATGAATAAAGAGTAACTTGACCCGCAAGACTCCCTGAGTTCTGCTGCGCACTTTCAAATTCATATTGTAGTTAGACTAGTAGTCCTTCCTCAACACCTGTAAAAGTAGGTTTCTGACCCTAGATTGATCCTTGAACCATGTATACCTAACCAGATCTAACTGAAATCCTTGAACCATTATGTGTATTCGTGTGTGCGTGTGTATGTGTTTTCCCTTGAGTCTAGTCTCGTTTTTCTTGTACCGAAATCCCGAATATTTTATTAATCTTTTAACTATACTCTGTGGTTTATTGAAATTGGCTTCGCAAACGCATTTCATATGTATGCAATTATATTATAAATGAGAAATTTGTTTGTCATTTAGTTATGCAAGGATAACTGTCAACAGATAAAAAAGTAGTCAATTAGAAAAGCATAGGCGTAGTTTAAACGTTAATGGAAGCGTGCATTCATGCGATTGCTCTTGACGCACGAGAAGTTGTTAGTCTAGAAGTGCTTTCATGTTGCATAGGCCCTTACCGATAACCATAAATTTGAACCACGCCCTAAATGGTTGTCAAATAGCAAGGGAAACCGGCTGCCTCAATCCTTCTAGGTACAACGCAATCGCAAAATATCTTATTTTTGGCGCATGAAACATGTAGTAATTATTAAAAAGATAGGAATGCGTCTACTGAATTGCCAATCTATAAGTTCAATTCAGGGTTACAATTTTCTTTAGTAATAATCAATTAATAATTAGAAAGGAGGAAGCATTAGACATGTATTATCACAAGTCCATTACTCACATCAACCAAAAGGTGCATGCCACAGTAGGTTAGGGGCTTAGTGGAGGTAAAGGTTGTATGTATAAGGAGCAAAAAAGTCACGAAACTGCATTAACTTGCCGCAATAGAAATAAAAAGAATATAAGAGCTCGGGTATCGTCATTTTTCACCGGCGCCATTCATACGTGGCACGGTGTAATGACGCCGCCGCCTCACCGACCCCTCCTCACTCCCCGGCGTGCGCGCGATTGAGTAAGTGAAGCCACTAGCTTGAGCCAAAGAAATGGAACATTGATTTTTTTGACCATTGAAACCCTCCAACGATTACTCTTATTTTTTCTTCCAAAAGTTATACATTTTACATTATATAAACCACTTTTACACAACTATTTTTACACACAAATTAATCTTTCACTTTTATTTCCACTTTCATTTTTTTACTATATCATAAAATGAGTCATTTGATATAATGAGTCATTCAAATGATGCTTTTATCAGTAACCTTCTCGGGATGTCGCAACATCCAAACGTATCATCTTCGTCAAATCCCGTTACACCTTCATCTGTAAACTTAATATCTTCACAGCCTCAGTTTCTTCCGTTTAGTACCCAATATACTATGCCAACATAATCACCTGAGCAATAATATTTTCAACAACAATTTCAAGTTTTCAACATCTTCAACAATATGCACCACAGACTACAAAAATATTGTCTTCTGATGACACCTAAAAAAAGTGTCACCAAAAGTTAAAACAGTTTCATTAAGTAAAAAAATGTCAACAAAAGTATAAAAAAGTGTCACTAAAAAGTTTATGTGCTTCTCATATATTTAAAAAGTTTATTGATGACGTGCGATTGCGACCACGCAACAGGTTTTACCTCTCAAGGGATCTTGAGAAGCTTGCAATCCCACCAGGCAGTGTACCTGGTCGATGTAGTATAGTGTAGTGGTAAGTACGGGGGATTGATCATTCTCTCACAGGGAATAGTGTTCGTTAGGATAGAAAGACTACTCTAAAAGGTCTAAAGGTGAAGGAAGATTATTTTTTGTATTTTTATAATTTTTTGAAAGCAAGTAAAATCTCGGGTGTTGGAGGAGTGGGCGGAATTAGTTGCTAGTCAACTAACCCAAAAACTACAATTGCAAGAAAAATAAAATAACTAAACTATTGTGGTTGTGAAAACTTATATGGAGACAAATGTGTTTACTTAGACTTCCTTACTCCCTAACTATCTTTTACCGGTTAATTGGTGTATGTATTACTTGCGTGGATGACGGGTGTATTCCTTAACAATTCATGGGGTGGCATACATATCTCCCCAATTCTATGAGCTCTTATCTCCTCCTACAACTATGCGTACACATAATCATAGGGATTGTAAACAGTGGCTCATGCGTTAAATACTACCTTAATAACCTAGTATGCCTTAGTTACATGTTTCTTAAGACGTTCAAGCATGTTACCATATAGGAGTATATCCAGTTTTCTTAAGCCTAATATTGATGAAACATTCTTCCCAACAAAGTAATAACACACCAATCAACCAATAATTAATAGTTAGGTTTCATTAGATCTAAGCAAACACAAGAAAAATCTAGCCTAGCATGTTAATTGAAAGACAAGCATAAGATATAATTAACCAACACATAGACATATTGATTAATTTAAGTGAGGACTTATATTTAATTGAACATGAAGGTTTCAAGGGTGAAAAACCCTTGAAATTACAGCTAAAATCGTCTTAGGGTTTTGTACCAAAAGTTCCACCAAAGTTCCACACTAATGAATGAAAATTAGGAAAATATATATAGATTTTACATTCTGACGGCGTCAGGCTATAGGTTCTGACGCCGTCAGCTCGCCGTCATTAGGGTTCTCGGATAGCCTAGATTTACTTCTGACGCCGTCACCCTTTAAATTGTTCTGGGTCGTCACTCTTTAAGTTAACACCTGACGGCCTACATTCTTTAACACTTGACGCCGTCAGGTGAAAACATCTTGTTTTCTTCATAGGGCGTCTAGTGTAATCTGACTTCACTCTTTTGTCAACGTTGGCTGACGGCGTCACCTTGTGACTCTGACGCCGTCAGGTAGGAAATCCAGCTTCTTTTGAGACTTTGTCGTTTTCTTCACTTTTATGCTCCAAAAACGTCCAAATATGCATGTTTTCCAGAATTCTTCTCAAAAGTATCTAAAATGACAAAAGGAATGATTTAGGGCTGTAGGACCTTGGATACAACTTCTTTCACAACTTATCAAGCTTATTCTAGAGAGAGAGTAGAGAGAGAAAGAGTGGAGAACATCATGTAAAGATAAGAACAATATGTGTGTGTTATTCAAATGATGAACCTCAACCTTCAAATGAAGGCTTACATTGCTTAATATAGCTAGGAAGTCTTGGCCTTTCAACTTATACATATTTGGCCCTTCGACTTCTTTCTTATTGAACTAATGGACTTATAACTCTTGAAATGTTTTCTAACGCAACCTNACGGGTATCGTCATTTTTCACCGGCGCCATTCATACGTGGCACGGCGTAATGACGCCGCCGCCTCACCGACCCCTCCTCACTCCCCGGCGTGCGCGCGATTGAGTAAGTGAAGCCACTAGCTTGAGCCAAAGAAATGGAACATTGCATTTTTTGACCATTGGAACCCTCCAACGATTACTCTTATTTTTTCTTCCAAAAGGTATACATTTTACATTATATAGACCACTTTTACACAACTATTTTTACACACAAATTAATCTTTCACTTTTATTTCCACTTTCATTTTTTTACTATATCATAAAATGAGTCATTCAAATGATGCTTTTATCAGTAACCTTCTCGGGATGTCGCAACATCCAAACGTATCATCTTCGTCAAATCCCGTTACACCTTCATCTGTAAACTTAATATCTTCACAGCCTCAGTTTCTTCCGTTTGGTACCCAATATACTATGCCAACATAATCACCCGAGCAATAATATTTTCAACAACAATTTCAAGTTTTCAACATCTTCAACAATATGCACCACAGACTACAAAAATATTGTCTTCTGATGACACCTAAAAAAAGTGTCACCAAAAGTTAAAAGAGTTTCATTAAGTAAAAAAATGTCAATAAAAGTATAAAAAAGTGTCACTAAAAAGTTTATGTGCTTCTCATATATTTAAAAAGTTTATGTAGAAGTTCAGTGGATAAAAATCTATTTATAGTGACAAAAAAAGCGTGAGGATACATTTATTACCTTTTAAGACGCGTCTTTTACACAAAAAAGTGTCATTAAATCTCAAAATTTTAATCTTTTACCCATACTTTATAAAGAGTGTCATGAAAAGGTTAGATTTAGTGTCACTTTTTTTGTGTCACTAAAACCTCTATCACTATAGATCTATTCTCTTGTAGTGACAATTCTTTCCACCACAACAAACACAACCACCACCACTACTACAAGAAACCAAAAGGACGTGAAGAAAAGGCAAAAGAACCGCCAAAAAAACCACAACCACCACCACAAACAACAACCGAGGGATCCTCAAAGATAAAGACTCAGTGGATGCCCCAAGAGGAACTATTATTAGCTGAGTGTAATGTTGCTTTTTTTGAGGATAACCAAATCGGAAATGACCAAGATGAGCTATCATTTTGGTTTCAGGTTTTTAAAGAGTTCAACAAAACTTCTCTACACAAATGTACCAAGGATATGATAACGGGGAAGTGGATAATGTTGGATGGTAATTGCCAAAAGTTCAACTTTATCTACAAACTTTTAAGACATATGAGCAGAAGTTGGGAATGTTAGAACATTAAAACCCCGTGGGTAGGATGTATTATTCCAGTACAATATATAGAGAATGCAAGAGACCTAATGGAAACTCTAACGGACCCTAAATTCACAAACGGGCTTGGGTCGTCTATCATCTTATAGGGAAATCTATGTTGATCTTTTGAGCCATCGTAGGACTACATTTTGTGACAAAACAAAAGGAAAAGCTTTTACTTAAGAAGGATAATGGGAAATCTTGAGAAAATATCCCAAATGGGATGCGGCCGAACCCATTGATCCGATTGATGACACCAGATTTATGGGACTATTCAGAGATGATCCTAGACCACGTACCCCTGGCAAACCACGTGCAGTGAAAAAACTAAATCGGAGACGACGTCGGGCACCACGGGGAGTAACCCACAAAATTTTGGGGAGACTGAACAAAATGAATTAAGACTTAAACTGGAGGCCGCTCAAGAGATGTACACGATGATTAAAGCGAAGGACGAGACAATAATGACATCGGAAAAAAAAACTAGGTTTCTCACCATTAGCACGCAGTGTTATCGAATGAGGAATTCTTCGTCATCAACATGCGAAAAGAAAAAACCAAACCAAAATATAAACGTGATATGTAGTCGTCTACATTATAATTTTTTGTGAGGTTTTTTTTTAGTTTTCATATTTTAATTTGTATTTTTATTTTAGTTAATAAAAAATTAGTTGTTTGAGTTTTGAGGGATAAAAAGAGAGAAATATATAAATGCTAAGTTGACATAACTTGACACTCTTTTAAGTTTTGGCTTAAAACACTACACCTTATGCTATTAGAGCGGACGGTGCAGCTCTTCGAAGGACCCTCGCCGTTCATACGTGGCAGGGTGTTTGGCTCGCCGTTTTTCTTCACCACACCGACCCCCCCTCGCCGAACCTCTCCGTTGGGCTCCTCTTCGTGGGCACGGCGAGGTGATTTGCCTGACGAAACTCTGTGAATGTGTACGTTGGTGTGCCAAAAAAAACCGGATATATTACCGTTTGAAAAACAACGGTCGAATACTTTGTTTTGTTTTTTTTCTCTCTTTTGATACACACACACAAACTCTATGAATACTAAATCATTTTCACTTCTCCTCACTACAATTCAACCAACTAATCAAAACTTCTATATCTCTACTCCAAATAAACAAGAAATGACTCAAAACCCGAACCAAGGGGGCTTTTTCACGAACCTCCTAACGTCGAACCAACATCAATACGGGGGATCGGCAAACTCTTCTACTCCCTCGTCGCAAAATTCAAACCCTTCATCGCCATATGGTTCCCAACAATTCAATCCGAATGAAATTTATCGTAACCAACAATATGCATTTCAACAAGGATTCGCAAATCAAGCCCAATTCAATAAGACACCACAATTTTATAACTCGAATCAACCATCCACGTTTCCTACTCCTCCATCACAACCACCAATCGAATCACAACCATTTCAACAAACGTTTAAAGTACCTAAGGCACGATCACCGGCCAAAGGTAGAGGAAAAAAAACCAAAGCCCAAAAAGCAAAAAGAGTCGTAAATTTAGACGCTAACGATGACGATGACTTGGAAGAAGCAAGTCAAATGCGTGCTCGAAGATTATGGACCAAGGAAGAAGAAAAGCTTCTTGCGGAAACGTGGATAGAAATTTCCCAAGACCAAGATATGGGAAATGACAAAGATAATGACTTCTTTTGGAACGAAATTCATGAAGCGTTCAACGAGCGGACTACCGGTGACCCTCGCACCAACAATATGCTAACCGGTAAATGGTCGAGGCTTAATAGCGGTTGCCAAATTTTCCACGCTATTTATCGCCATCTAAACCGTTGCAGTGGTGAAAGTGAGCACGATCATATCAAGAATACGAAAACGAGCTTCGAAGAACGCTTTGGTTCGAGGGGTTTCACTTATGTTCACGTTTTAGAGGTCTTGAAACACTACCCGAAATGGGATGCTGAAGAACCTCTAGACATTACATGTCTTGAGGATATACTCGGGCCGGAAAAACGACCTCGTCCCGAAAGAAACAATAAACGAGCTGGAAAGAAACAAAAGTCGATGGAAACGTTGAGTATGGCGAGCTCCGGTGGGAGTCAAACGGGTACTTTTTCGGGACAATTATCCGAAAAGTATACACAAGCAAAAGAAGCTCAAACGGCTTGTTACGAGGCGCGGAGGAAGAGGGAAGAAAAGGCGTTGGAGAAAAATATCTTTTGTATAATAAAACAAAACCTCAAGTGGGGACTTTTACATTTCAAAAAAACTCAACCTTCTCTTATTAAGTAATTTTTTTTATTATTTATTATTATTTTTATTTTAAAATATTTACTAAAAAAACTCAAATATTCCAGATTTGGCAATAGTTAAAAACAAACGTTCTTATATATAGTCAATAAAAGAAAAATAAACATAAAAGTTTAAGTGTCAAAAGTATAAAGAAAAAAACTCAGTAAAAAGTGGGAGTGATTTTAAAAATCTTTGTGTCTAATGTAAAGAAATAAAAAAATCACCCACACATACATACACCTTCCGACCTATGTGTAAATTATACTATATTCTAAAAGCCGTTTGGAAACGGGGTCCAACGCAAGTGTATTACGGGATAATTAGCAAGATAATGTGTTTTCTTATTGGGCTATGGAGTGTAAGTTAGTGTTAATGGTCCATGAGGCATTATATGACCACCTTTCATAATCTCTTATAGGTACTACAGTGCCTTATGAACAGTACACACCGTTACCCGTTCCAAATGCATTGTTTTGCAATGTAGAAACCGTAGGCCACATGTTAGTTGGGTGAGCCTTTCACATGCTTCATTAATTATACAATGCACTATCTTGGATTATTCCTTCTTTTTTCCCTAATAATCTAGACCCTTCTTCTTCTACACTTCTATATACTCCAAAACCCCCCAAAAAAAACATGATCAATCTTTTTTCCCATAAAACAGTTTCTTCCTGAAACTTTTTTAGCAAACCCGATTCACCAACAATCGATCTTAACCATAGAGCCGGAGGTATGCTCTTCTTTCTAGCATCTTTTGTTTTATTCCGATTATAAATAAGGGTTTTCTTTTTCTTTTTTTGTTAGGNGCAAACCAAGATGATGAAACAACCAGTGCACCAAATCTTGAACGCCGGAAGAAAAAAAAAGCCATACCTTGAACACCATTGCACCAGGTATATGTTGTTATATGTTGTTTTAGTATTATTGCTACTTCATTATTATATGTGATAAAAACAATTCTTATTTTTTTTGTTCGAACATAATAGACAAAGAATCGAATCATTAAATGCGTATGGAAGCATTCAGTGCTAAGGATTTATGCTTCTAAGAACTATCATACCTTTTGGTCGGTAATATTTGCAGATATACAGTTATTACATGGCAATGGGAGAAATTTAAAATTCTATAAAGCAATACCTGAAGTGATTGCTATATGGATCTGAAAACCACGTGGACAGGAAAATAATAGCAGGCGCATCCGAGGGTCTAGAAAAGATAAAGGTAATATATAATTTTCTCCCAGTAGCCACGACTGATATTTGATAATGATGTTTAAAGTCGTAAATTTATTATGTATTAATTAAGGCGGTTTGGGAGAAACGGCTACACTTTTGTATAAAATAGAGATATGCAAGTATTAACTGTTTTAGACTGTACCATCGAATCTCATGGTGATATACGGAGTAATATATTTGAAATCGTAGTTGTAAAGGGAATTTGAACTGGGCAAAACTGAATTTCTTAAGGGGTCCGTTTCCCCTTAATTCTTTTCCCTATTGGTCTTAATAACGTTTTGTTGAAGTTTCAGCTTGCATATTCCACATATCTCACCCGTTTATTTTTTACTCTATGGCAGGCTCTTCTTTTTTTTGTTCGAACATAATAGACAAAGAATCGAATCATTAAATGCGTATGGAAGCATTCAGTGCTAAGGATTTATGCTTCTAAGAACTATCATACCTTTTTGTCGGTAATATTTGCAGATATACAGTTATTACATGGCAATGGGAGAACTTTAAAATTCTATAAAGCAATACCTGAAGTGATTGTTATATGGATCTGAAAACCACGTGGACAGGAAAATAATAGCAGGCGCATCCGAGGGTCTAGAAAAGATAAAGGTAATATATAATTTTCTCCCAGTAGCCACGAATGATATTTGATAATGATGTTTAAAGTCGTAAATGTATTATGTACTAATTAAGGCGGTTTGGGAGAAACGGCTACACTTTTGTATAAAATAGAGATATGCAAGTATTAACTGTTTTAGATTGTACCATCGAATCTCATGGTGATATACGGATTAATATATTTGAAGCCGTAGTTGTAAAGGGAATTTTGAACGGGGCAAAACTGAATTTCTTAAGGGGTCCGTTTCCCCTTAATTCTTTTCCCTATTGGTCTTAATAACGTTTTGTTGAAGTTTCAGATTGCATATTCCACATATCTCACCCGTTTATTTTTTACTCTATGGTAGGTATAAATAGGAATCACAAAACGTACCTTGAGAAAGGAACTGTTACCACTGGTAGAACGCATAGGAGGGGTCAAAACTGGGCTAACTTAGGACTTGAACTCAATGAAACAAAGAAAACACATGATTTTGATGGGTATATTGACCCAAATTCTGGAACCATGTTGCATTATGTCAGGCGAATGGTAAGGATGAAATGATAAGTTTGACCGCGGAGAAAGGTATTCATTCGATGAGTTTCAGTTTTCAGGTAAAAGGTTAATGGGTCAAACGGGTATGAGCTTCTAATATTATGTCAACGTTTCCTTATATTGTCCTGCTTTCATCCACTATGCCTAATCGTTGGTTGTTGTCATTGTAGGTGCACTTGCCCCAAATTTTTCTGCGGTATATTAAGTTTGGCTTTCAACTTTTTTTGCAGATGTACTGAAAGGATTTGCTGCCAAGAAGTGCATCAAACTTGGGAAGTTGTTGATGCAAACAGGAGTAATTGATCTATAGAAAAAAGATGTTACTGATGCACAATCGCACCACGTAGCTAATATCAGTTCAGGCAAGGTAATAATTAAATCTCACGTAGAATTACCTAAGGTGATATTTAGCCCGAATATAATTTTGAACTATTGTTTGTTTAGCGTTGTTTAAACTTGAATAAATGTGTAGTATGCTAAACTGTAAAAGGTGTCCATGCCGATTTTGTAGTGTCTTAAATGTGATTGTTTTCTGGTCTGCAATAAACAGCGACAACATCAATCTTAAGGGTCTGCGTTGATATCTAATTTCACTCAAACTAAAATAGTAAGGTGGAAAATTATGTCAAGATAGAGGGAGTAATAAAGAACATGAAATTCTTAGCAGTGAGTAATAATGCTTACCAGTTGTAAATTTTTGAGTGACTATATGAAATTTTAAAGACCCTTAACTTTAAAAGTGATAAAGTTTGAATCTACAGTATTCGTTTTAAGTATCTTTTGATTTTGTGACCCGGGTAGGAGAAAGATTAGATTTTTATTAGGTTGAGTAACCACCTTGCGTTAAAATTCATAATGTTGTTCGTTCCCGACACATACCCTGTACCAGCATTACTTTCTATACTTGAATTAGGATTTGAGTGATTATGATATATGAAAAATAAGCAAGCTCCTTCTATACTTAATCTTTTATTCCTTTTTGAGTCCAAAACACTAAAACACCATGCCACTGTGCTACTAAATGCCTGCAATAAAACTGACTCATAAACACATCAATGAGATTTTTTTTTTTTGTTTTTTTTTTTGTTAATTTCACTCAAATCGCTTATTTGATTATTGTGTTGCATAACCTTTAGAATATTTTTTGAAGTGTAGAATGTGTTAGTATACTTTGAATTGTGATATTAACTATTGTTAGATAGGACCAATGTAGCCAGTACCATTGAAATGTTGTATCCATAACCGTTTATAATTTTTACTAGCAACAAGCCTCTGCACTTTTGCTGGTTTTTATGCCGGAAAAAAGTTTTGGGTTAGAGGAGTTATAATGATTGTTTATGTGGATGGGAGGAAGGAGGCTCTGTGATGTGTTTTGTGACTAACAGCATAAACTATACAATGTTTTCCGCATCTAACTATATGGACATAGGACACAGTTGAAATCACTATTGGTATTCGTCTGTATTCTTGCAACAGATCCTTTCTCACTGTTGGTATGGACTTGATTATCCAATGTATGATATATAACTCATATTCTTTTAGATGAGTGTTATTATGAATTGTGTGATCTTTAACTTATAACATTACTTAAATGGCTTTAGTTCTAATGAGTTGCCTTTTTTTAAATGTTCACTTGCAGAAGAACAACGTTCCGTTCGATCGGAGAATGAAGGTCCCGGAGGCTGAACAAGACTAATGGAAATGTACTCTTGTCAGAGTTTGTTGGGTACTGTTAGAGATTAAAGCAAAACTAGAATTAACTATGGTTCCACTTTGATGGTATACAATTAAGTTAATTGCAAAACCCTGGGCCTATTTTGAATGCTAGAGGCACTCTTACATAAAGTGAATTTTGTGTTTCTAATGTTTAGAAAATATGCAAAAGACGAACATGGTGATAAGGTTGGAATACATTTTTCATTTTGCAATAGAATGTTCTCACAATACTCCCGCACGAGATCACGCGTGGGGTACCCCGGCCCTCGCGGTTCGACGTTAAAACCGGCTAGGTTGCTTTCCACCTAGTGCCGCGTCTCGCATCAGCGCACGGCGAGGCGAAAAAAAACAAAAACCAAAAAAAAAAAAAAAAAAAAAAAAAAAAAACAAAAACCAAAAGAACAAAACCGTCTACCTCAATTTATT